>JARFJB010002314.1:362500-482500 GCA_036346205.1 Vesta saturnalis | reverse complement strand
ATACGTGCAAGCATGCACACAGCCGATCGCGGTGAAACTTTGCAAAACGTCGTAAGATGAGGTAATCAATTGGTTTAACGATAGTGAAAAAAATTTTATTGCATACTTACTTAGACATAGGTTGGAAGATAAAAATTCATTCATTTACCATTACAACTATTTACCTCAAAATTCCGTAGATCCTAGTTTAAACCTTGAACTGTTTTTTTAATTTACCTGGCCTAAAAGGAAAAATGTGCCAAAAATTTTGGTAATGTGGTGTTGGTCAATACTTTACCTCATGTGTTTTTTAATACATATACTACCTCGCTTTCTTCTATTACTATGAAACGTCTTTAGGTGATATTAAATGTTCTTCTCGTAGGTTTAAAACAGTTCCATAAAAGGAAAAGGGGAAGCAAGAGTATGAAGCATTGGTTTTTCTTTAACGACATGTCTCGCATAATATTATTGTCTTTAAGTGAATAACCATTACTGCAGTGATTTCTTCAAATGGTTCAATTCATCTCCCCAAAATTCGTTTAGCTCGATCCATTAAAGATTACACCAATTTGTGGCATGTTTGGTGATTTCATAATTTATGAAGGTAGCTATCGTTGTGTAGGCCTCCGGTAAACCTTAAAATAAAGAAAATAATTATTTCTTTTGGATATTAACATATATATATATATATATATATATATATATATATATATATATATATTTCGATGGCCTCTCGGATAGCCCTTTTTGTGGCGTTTTTGATGGTGTTTTCCTAAACCTTCCGAAACAACATTAGGCTAGCTTTACTTTAATGTTCATAAATAATATTCATCTAGTTGGTCTGGTGTGGCTGCATACCCATTATATACGATAAAAACATATACACTGACAATGCGAAGCATTGGAGATGACGTAGACGTCTTCCTCTCCACACATTTGTGATCCTCCTGCTTTTATGTACACCTTGTTACATGTTTCACAAAGAATGGTGTAGACTCCTTGCTCCTCCAAGTTAATTTTCGTTTTCGGCAGCACTAAAGAGAATGTTCTATCGGTGTTGAACGTTGCATGTATGGCGTGTTTGCTGAGGATTTTCGCAATCTTGTATTTTGCTCCCTTTGCATATGGATGAGGGACCTTGACTGCTGGTGGTTCCTCCTCCTCTGAGGTCTCTTGGTCTTGAGGAGCTTCAGACGTTCCTCGTTTTTAATCCCTTTGCAGTAGTGCCGTTGTTAATGTTGTTTCTTTTTGTGAATTGAGTCTGAGAGTCTCGTTGATGACGTCACCAGTATTTTAAAACTAAACGCGCCTGCGCAAGTTGTTGGTGAGACTTGGCGTTGATGTATCTGTTGGTGTGGGTAGTTTTCCTGTACAATGTGGTACATTTCCTTCCAGGGATGGCACCTGGTTGTTATTCTCTATTCCCACAGTATACTTGATCTCGTTATGGGCGCTGTTTAAATGTCTCAAGCTCGCTGCCGAGTGGCCGTATAATAATGGTGTCCTCGACGTATCTTAACCATAACTCTGGTTTGAGACCGACACCAGATATAAACAAAAAACCAGTGAGCAGGATATCAGTTTGATTCTAGTAACACAGACCACAGCCAAGCATATATTCGATATTTCTTGCAATCGACTTTTTTTCACTATCGCTAAATCGACTTAGTAGCTCATTCTTTTGGCCAAGTTTTGCCAAGATCGGCCATCATGTGCGTGCGCGCGTGTGTGTGTGTGAGTGTGTGCGTGTGTGCATGTGTGCGTGTGTGCGTGTGTGTGTGCGTGTGTGTGTGTGTGTGGTGTCGTGTGTGCTGTGTGGTGTGTGCGTGTGTGTGTGTGTGTGTGTGTGTGTAGTGTAAGTGTGAGTGTGAGTGTGTGTGTGCGTGGGTGCATGTGTGTACCTTATGTAACTTTGTACCAATTTATATATATATATATATATATAATATATATATATATATATATATATATATATATATATATATATATATATATATAAGTTGAATTGTACTCTTTTCGGATTAGTCATGTGGATATCATCATAACGTACTCCTAGGATAGTAAGTATGATGAACAAAATTAGTTCGAAGGCTACACTAAGCTTAAAAGTAGAGTTTCATTAAGCATCCAAAAAGCCCTGACTGAAATTCCGTTATGAAATCTTATCATATATATATATATATATATATATATATATATATATATATATATATATATATATACAACAATTGTTACCAGAAATTATTTTGATGTTTTATATAAGACTTCATAATCATTAGAACGTATATCAAATTCTTGAGGTATAAAAAAATGTTAAATTGTTATTTAAATATCATATGCTTCGACTTCAGTGGATGTAATTAAGTTAACAGAACATATATGCCAAAATTATTAACAAGGTAACTAATAAATTAAATATTATCTAAAAGGTAGTTATAACATACAGGTAAACTTTCAGTGTCGTTTTTACTGTTACATACAATTTTATCTTTGGCTTTAATAAATAACGTTTCCGATATTAAGCGTTTCTTAAAATATGGTTCTATTTGTAATATGTAAGTATTATTACATTGAAAAATGCGGTTTGTTTCATCAGAATGTTTTGATAAAGTAGAGCTATTTGGTCTAACCCTTGTATTAGAATTATGTTGTGTAATCTTATTTTTAAGGGTTGTAAAGGCGTCTCAATGTAAACCAAATTGCAAGAACCACATGGAATTCGATAAATACAGTATATTATTTTATCTTTAGATAATTTTGATTGTAAATGTAAAAGTTGATCACAACCGGACTAAAGGGACTCCCCGTTGCTACACATCATACTGATCGTAGAATGTATTATTCCACGCAAAAGATAAGTGTTTAATTATACTCTTAAAAATTTGCATTAACACACTTTATGTGTACATTCAAACCGTTTTTCCGTTTCAGCTATTCATGAAAATGATAGTTGTTCTAATCTAAATGTGACTATTTATATTCTAATTCGGCGTTTGAAAGCTTCTCGACTTTACGTAGACTTTTAGTTTAAGATTTATATCTTTTGTAATGCTGTACTGTTGCCCATTAATACATTTCAGCCTTCTTACCCACACATCAATTATAATTCATTAAATAAAGGCCGTATAAAAGTTATAAAGATCAGTAAAGTGTAGGGCTATACAGAGCTGCGTGTATGTGTGTGTGCGTGTATATGTGTTCGTGGGTGTGCGTGCGATGATGCATGTGCGTGTGCGTATGCGCCTGAGCGTGCGTGTGCATTTGCGGGTACGTGTATGTGTGCGCATGCCACTGTGTGGGTGGGTTGTTGGGGGGTGTGTTCGGGAGTAAAAAATTAAAAATTAAATTTTAAATTTGCGTTTTTCTTGGAATATTTCCGATACGGTTCAGAATATTTAAATTATGAGGACGCGTTTGATTCAGTATCACCAATGCTTGTACCTCTAATTTGTAATACACTGTGTACAAAATCAAAAACATGAATTACACAGATTTCCTTAGAAATATTGAAGGTAAGGATGCCTTATTTCCACTTAATTATGATACTAAATAGGTGATATTATAAACATGTGAAAGTGAAAGCTTTCACGATTCATATTAATAACTAATATTTTCAAAATTTCATTTTTTTTGGACTTGCAGCATTTGTTGACATATATATTTTGTTTTAGACTGTAATATTTTTTATTGTTTTGAATGTATTTCCATGGCATGCATTTAGCAGTAACTCAAAACTAGACTTAGAACCCTTTGAACTAGATGATTATTTAAATGGTACATTTCAAGACAAGGGATGGAACGGAACTTGGGTTTCTGGTACTGTAACAAATATTACTTTTCGATATATAAACTAATTATTTCTATAGATTCGGAATTCATATTTAGGGAAAACAACAGTGTTTACAAAATAGACGTCAATCAAAATCCAATTCAACGTAAATTATTTTTGGAAACCAAAATATTTGTAAGTACTGTAGATATTTTGCGGCCAACATTTGAAATATTATTCATTTCAGGCTGATTATCCGGACAGTTCTATAAGTTTGTCTAAGGATTTGAAGTATGTTATACTGAAGTACAATGTTAAAGCTGTAAGTGCTATGGTGATTTTATTGAATTTCAATTTCCAACATTTATTTTAGATTTTTCGACACTCCGTTACTGCCCAGTATACAATTTACGACATCGAGCAAAAGTAAGATAATAATTTTTATTCTGTCTATACATCTTGTGCATAAAAATTTCAATGTATTTCTATACCGTATGGTTAATAAACATTAGGTGTTTGGTTGTACGATATATCGTGTTGGAGGTAGTTAGTATAAAGTCGGGCCGGCGAAATGTGTCTTATGACTCATCTTTTAGTGAAGCATGGTTTAAGATTTTAAAAACGTCGTCGTTATTGGTTCATACAGTTAGTAATTTTGAACACCAACAAAACATCGTCAATGTTTCTAGGTTATTTTCAAATGTAAGCCGAGCTGTCAAATTTAAATAAAATTATTGTTCGAATATTTCGGGATTTAGCATCCTAAAGGTCTTAAAAATCCCCATCCACTTGTATAAATAAAATCGAATTTCGTGAAAGGTCTGTTCGCAGTTATTCTGGCATGTAAAGTCCATCGAGTGTGGGTAGTCATATGATAAAAATATATTGTACAACTGTAAACGATTATCAGAACCGAGACCAGGTCAACAAAATTTCGTTTTGGATCTGTTTTACAAATTAATTATATCAATAATTTTCAATAAGGAACGAATTAGCTAGCAGTAGGCAGTGCCCGAATGAAGTGCGAAAAAAGTTTGGTTAATTGCGGAGGTTCGTGTTTAGCCGACAGATCTCACTGCCTCAAAAGAGTAAAGACTGTAATTTGGTTATCGAAGCCACTTATAAATAACTGATTTTGTCATAAATAAATACACTGGATTCGATGTTAAAAATGAGATTAGTTAATAACATAACCGATTTTAAAAATCTCAGTTTACAGTTTGTCATATATATATATATATATATATTATATATATATATATATATATATATATATATATATATATATATATAACGAATGTACACCTAAGCACAGCTACAGACGTATAGGTTAAATATAATAATTCTTTACAATGTTATAAAGTGACTAAGATTCTAATTTTGCTTTAAATTCAAATATTGGACATCTTATAATTAAAAGTCATCACCTTCACTTTCACTATCATCTTCACTCGACTCTCCTACGTTGATTACTAGAGGTTTTACCATTTCCTCTGCTCTTTTTTGAACGTCCCACCACTGGTTCATTTCCTACTCAGCAAGTAAAATACACTTTTGCCACAGTTCTCCAGTTACTTGGTTTAATGAATCCTTCCATAGCGATAAAACATTCTCGTCCCTGAAGCCCTGTCTTCCAACGTTTTGGTTGTAATACTGTTTAAAATAAATCAGCGTTCATATTATCGTGGTAGCCGGCTATCTTACTTTTACTGGAAAATACCAATGATGAATTAGGTATAAAACCATCCTTGTTGCCAGCACTCAGTACGATAAAACTAAAATTTGTTCGGTTAAAAATATTTTTAACAAATCGGACTATTTTAACTACCGTTTCCCTTTTCCTAGCGGTTTGTTTTATGTGCTTTTCAAATCATTATCATGCCATGATTTTCGAACGCTTCCTCGGCTAAAAATCCACGTCTCATCCAAAACGACAGGATCGTAACTAACTTCACAACTTTTATTAGCAAAATATTTTCGCAAAAATGTTGCTCTAGCACCAGCAATATGAAACTGCTCCATTAAACGCCTTCTTGCATCGTCAACTTTGAATTCAAAACCAAATTTGTGTAACAATTGTTTCAAACTCGTTTTACTGCAGGTAAATATTTTATCTTCTATAAGTTCAGTTTGGAGTTTTTCGATAGTAATATCTGAGCCTAAAATTAAACAGTAATTTCTGAATTATTTACCAGTTGCATGCATGGTGTAAATTTCGACTTCGACTTCAAACGCAGCCTATGTTTTTGCGATGAATCCGGCGCCGATTTCCCAGATGCTAAAGCGAGAGCCATTCCTGACTATGTCCGAGTTACGTTTTTCTCGGAAATGTCGCATGCGAGAGCAGTTCGCTGCAACATAATATTACATAAATATAAATTTAAGTAGTTAAAATTATTAGGGTACCTGGATAATCGAAGTGAAAGGTAAACTTAGCCCCCCGTTATCGCGTTCCATCTCGAAATAATGCAGTATGTCATTAACGTTACTTGAGTTTGGCTTTTCAAAGATTTACCATTGAATGGCATCATTATTTGTTGCAAAATAAATAAATGCATTCAATCAATTGGAAATACATTTTGCATTATAAACTTATCTCCTAATAGTGAATATGAATAATAATAGTTTTGAAAAAAACTCGATGCGATTATACGAAACGAAATACGAAGAATAATTTGAGGTTAAATAGCCAAGCAGACATCTGACACCGTCATGCGCTTTGACTTTAGAATCGACATACGTTTTTAAGTCCTGCATTTAAAATATATAGCAGACGTATAAATTATAACCCGTCTTTCTTTAAGTGAGAACTTCGCACTAAGATAAAGGGAAACATGCATTTCACAGTAATAATTATATCCCCATTCTCGAGTCCGCCATGAGACACCTCTCCCCGCCACTACTATAGTAGATATTTTAACACTAAAAGATCCTAAGAAGTTGTTTCGAACAACCATTGTAACCTTTGTATTAATTATTGATTAACTTAAATACCGTAAAAGAAAAGGAGCTAGCAGATAATGCCGCATAAAAAAGGTTGTAAGATATCTATATTATAAGGTAGATCGAGCTCATACGGTGCGATATTGAAGTTTCCAACGTCAACGACAAATGTTAAGGTAAAATAAAGATTAAAAGTCACTAGGCGCCATTAGTTTTAATTTGTCTATAAATATTCTTATACTAAAACACTAAGTTTATTTAGTGGATGCCAAGTTTCGATTGAGGTTATTTTTCCTCTCCGAAAATAAAAAAGGCGCGCGATAACGTTAAGCGATTTAAAAGTTGTAAGATATGTTCTGGTGCATATTCCAAAATATTTTTAATTATACAGGGTAGATCATAAAAGCTTAGAAGTAATTTTAAATTTTTTTAAATAGAAAACCCTATATATTATTACATATTTAGATTCTACATACAATTTTAGACACATTTTATGTATAATGTCCTATACCTAAGTCTAACTGTTTTGATAAATTTCAAATTTTTGTCAAAATGACGTTTGCAGGCCAAAACATAGGTGGAAATCTTTTCTAACGAAGCCTTTATCAATTAGTTATGGTTGGTTTCCTTGGAAATGGGGCTGTATTGATATTTTTGTAATACATTCATACAGGGTGATCAAAATGGACAATAAAAGTAGATTCAAAAACCTATAGTCATTTTTTAAATGGAAACCCCTATTTTTAATTCTATCTTATTTAGCATTAAAAATAAGGGTGACTTTGTATGAGTGCATATTCCAAAAATTGTAGTTTTTTTTTTATTGTAAAAAGGCTATACGGCTTTCAAGTTTTGTTGTTAGTTGGCCGTGACGGCGAGGCGTGGCTTATAAAAATAATAGAGATCATCAGAAACGTCATTATTTATTGTCAGTTGATAATTTGTGTGATGCATTAGTATATTTTATAGCAAATTGATTTAAAACTTGAATTAAAATTGTATGTATAATGAATTTTTCGCAAGCCGAGATGGTTGATATGATATTTGTTTTCGGAGCTAGTGATAAGAATACGCTGTTAGCGAGAAGACTGTATCAACGGTTTCTAGAGAGACGGCAACCTGAAAGAAGGGAATTTGAAAAGCTTTTGGAGCGTTTTGAAAGAACTGGCAATGTGTTATATGAAACAAATACTAGGGATGAGGCCACATTTCACAGAAACGGAAGTGTAAACAGACACAATTTTCCGAAAATCCACATTTTGTAAGATATACTTCTCAAACTGGATGGACTTTAAATGTTTGGGGTGGTGTTGTCGGTAATCATGTAATTGCACCATATTTTTTTGATCAACGAGTAACAGGGGAAGTATACTTAGACTTTCTGCAAAACCATCTACCTAATTTGTTGCGTCAAGTGCCACAGGATACGCAACAAGAAATGTGGTTTCTTCACGATGGGGCCCTAGTACATCATACAGGTCCGATAATAACTTTTTTAAATGCTAGATATCCAGAATGTTGCATTTGGAGGGGAGGGCCTGTTGCTTGGCCTGCTAGATCCCCAGATCCTACTAAAATGGACTTTAGCATACGTCAAAGAGCAGGTTTATAAAATACCGCCTACAACAAAGGAAAGCATGAAGATTAGGATTAGAAACTGTTTTCAAAACATTAGTGTTGAAATGTGTAGAAATTTAAGCAGCGAATTTGAGAGACGTATTGTATTGTGCACTCAAGAAAGAGGCGGACATTTCGAACAACTTATTAGGTAGTACGTATTTGACGTGCTTCTAGTACTTTTATCTGTATAATTAGTTACAGGTTTAGTTACATTAGAGGTGTTAAGTTTATGATTAGAATTAGGACATAATTTGTTGAATCAAAAAAATATTGTCTTTACTTTAAGTTCGTTTAATAAAATAATTATTTATATGGGGTTCAATAAGTTGTAATATTTCGATCTGAAGTGCTCGATTTTTTTTGTTTCGCAGCGCCCCGCCGTCACGGCCAACTAACAACAAAACTTGTAAGCCGTAAATGTTAAATTGTCATTATTTCAAAACTACAATTTTTGGAATATACACTCTTATATAAAGTCACCCTTTTTTTAATGCTAAATAAGATAGAATTAAAAAATAGGGGTTTCCATTAAAAAATGACTTTATAGGTTTTTTGAATCTACTTTTTATTGTTCATTTTGATCACCCTGTATGAATGTATTACAAAATACCATACAGCCATTAGAGTAGGTCCCCATTTCAAGGAAACCAACCATAACTAATTGATAAAGGCTTCTTTAGAAAAGATTTCCACCTATGTTTTGGCCTGCAAACGTCATTTTTGACAAAAAATTTGAAATTTGTCAAAACGGTTAGACTTAGGTATATGACATTATACATAAAATGTGCCTAAAATTGCATGTAGAATCTAAATATGTAATAATATATAGGGTTTTCTATTTAAAAAAAAATTTAAAATTACTTCTAAGCTTTTATGATCTACTCTGTATAATTAAAAATATTTTTGGAATATGCACCAGAACATATCTTACAACCTTTGTATTTAATTTTTTTTTTGTATCTCTTTAAATAAAGGAGATATGGGACTTTGTCACACTAATGCGCCACCCTGTATGTAGGTATGGAAGGTTATGAAATCACCTTTTTATGCACTATCGCTAAATCCCCTTTTTAGCTCATTTTACGTTTGGTCAAGTTTCGCCAAGATCGTGTATCTGACATGAACTTCTAAACGTCTGTTTGACATAGATTATTGTCTATACAATGCTGCCTATTTTCGTAATGAACTTATTATTAAAGAGGTTGCATAATTATCCTACAAAATTGTTATTAAAATTATTTCATTTATATTATATTTTAAGTTAGCACAATAAACCTTTTTCTTTAAATGCGGCACTTATTTCTGCAAGTTGCATCCTCGGGATTAACGCAGTCACCTTATTCCTTATTGTAATACGCTATTGAATTATCTCTTTGTATTCAATTAGCTTAATATAATAAATAATACATTTTCCTATTAATGTAAGTATTAAAAATTCTATAAAAGTATTTTAAGTCCTTTGCTTTATGAAAAGGAAAAACACAGGTGCACCACTATAAGTTAACTAAAAAAGTAAGCAACTCAAAAACCGTAAAACTGTATTCAATACAAATATTTAACTTTATAGAATAACAGTAAATTACATTTATGTAACAATATTTCTTACAGGCAATATCATCATTTACATAATAAAACACATTTGCAATACGCAACTTGGGCACCGATCGGTGATGGTTTGGCGTATGTATTTGATAATAATATATATTATATACCGAATATTAAAAACTTGAAAACACCAAGACAAATAACTACAAATGGTATACCAGGAGTTATATATAACGGTGTTCCTGACTGGGTTTACGAAGGTAATAGTTTTTTTTTATGTTTAATCCAAATAAGTGTTTAATTTGTAGAAGAAGTTTTGGGAACTGGGTCAGCGCTTTGGTTTTCTCCTAATGGAAATCGATTAGTTTTTGTACATTTTAATGATACTTTAGTATCTGATTTTCATTACATTGTTTATGGGGACTCAAAAGACCTATATACCACTTTGGTTACTTTGAAATACCCAAAGGTACATAAATGGGTAATGTTACTAAATGATTGATTTGGTTTCCAGCCAGGTACTACAAACCCATCAATTTACGTTAAATATGTAGAACTGGAAAACGAAAATAGTCAGGTAATTGACATCTCGAATATTATTCCTATTGATATAGTTACAAAGGATCATGTATTGCAAGACATTCGGTGGGCCACCAACTCAGAAGTTGTAGCATTATCCTTAAATAGGGTACAGAATGTATCTGCTATCGTTCGATGCAATGTTATGACAAATAACTGTACAAATGTAAGATTGTATTTGGTTACAACTTTATGTTCATATGGATTGTTATCGTAGGTGCACACATACGCTGTTTTAAACGGGTGGGTAGAACTGCATACTCCTATTTATAATAGTAATGGGACAAAATTCCTTATGCTGCTATCAGAAACAGAAGGCAATGACAAATTCAAACACTTATCAATTAGCGTTGATGATCTATCTCAGCGTAGAAGACTTACTTATGGCAAACGAGTAGTAACCAACATTTATGGTTGGAACGAAGATAGTGGCTTAATGTAATTAACACGTTATTAACTTCTAATTAATAATGGCCATTTTAGATATTATGCAGGAACAGTTGAAGGTGATCACGCCCAACAGCACGTGTACGAATTTAATCTAACGTCAAATACAGATCTCTGTCTCACTTGCCATATGTTTACACCAGAAGGTCCGTGTGAAGTTGCCACCGCCTCGTTTAGTAAAAAACTTTCGTACTTCACAAAAACGTGCAGTGGACCAGGACCAAAGATTGTACAAGTTCAAAATCTAAAAGTATGTAAATTTTAAGTAGTAATACAATATATTCATTGCTAATTGTAATAGGACTCTTCTTGGTTTACTTGGGAAAACAATTCTGAACTTAGGCAACGACTACAAAAAAAGTATAGACCAATTCGAAAGAGTCTTACAGTGCCTCTGTCTAGTGGCTACACCGCTCATGTTCGTTTGTTATTACCACCAAATATTGCCGTGTATGAAGACATAAAGTATCCTATGATCGTAAATGTGTAAATAATAACTTTCAATCACCTCTTAAATTTTTATTGTACCAATTTGTATTTCTAGATATGCAGGCCCTAACTCTAATCAAATCTCAAATTCATATTCTGCGGGAGAAGAAAATTATTTTGTAACAAATCGTAACTACATCTACGCATTCATTGATGCGAGAGGATCAGGAAAGAATGGAGATAATCTTATGTATCAAATTTATAAAAGATTGGGCACAATTGAGATGGAAGATCAAATAGAAGTTACAAAGCAAGTCTTGTGATTTGATTACTGCAAAATACACTGTGTACATTACACTAATTGTAGGTATTTACAAAATCGTTACCCATTTATAGATTCCAGCAAAACTGGAGTTTGGGGATGGAGTTATGGTGGTTTTTCGTCACTGTCTATTCTTGGTAAAGATACTGAAAATGTATTCAAATGGGGATTAGCAGTTGCTCCTGTTACAAATTTTGCGTTTATGGTATGTATTGTATTACAATTTTCATAAAATATAGCTTATCCGTTTTAAACTTTAATGAAACACAATAAAATATGTCATTCGGGAATTAAATTTTAGTTTTGCCAATTAACTCATTGTACACTTTGTAGATTCCATATATACGGAAAGATACATGGGATTGCCTACTCAAAATGATAACTTAGAAGGATATAATCGTACAGACATTTCGAGATCTGTTGAAGCGTTTAGAAACAAAACATTTTATATTATTCATGGAAATGCCGATGACAATGTTCATTACCAACACTCTATGATATTAGCCAAAGTCCTACAGAGGGCAGATATTATGTATTTTCAACAGGTGTGCCGAACATAGTTGTTTATTTGTTTTTTAGTAAATAATATTCTAGAGTTATCCTGATGAAAATCATGGAATAGGATCAGTACGTCCACATCTGTATCATACAATTGATAAGTTCTTTGATCATGGTTTTCGTACTGAGAGACATGGGAAAAGATGGAAGATTACAAAAAGAAAATATAATTATTACAAATTAACGTAGAATGAATGCATTAGTAGCATTAATACATTTTTGTGCGAGCTTCCTGAAATCCTAATTAACATGTAATTAAATACAAAAACAAACAAAAAATAAAATCAATTAATGCTTTAGAAAAAGTTTTATTGCAACTACTTTTTAGGTACGATACCGATTTCAGCGTTCGAGGCATTAGCCGAGAGCTCCAAAGAAGGGGAGTGTCCAAAATGCGAGAATGACTGTTTTTTGTTTCTTTTAAATAAAGCTAAGCGTCGCGACGCGTCGAAAATATTAATCGATAGCATTGACTTTGAAATTATGCTCATGCGAAAGAACATGTTACCTATAAACCTGTTTGTTATTTACTCGAACTTATTTATTTTACTCATTTCTGAGTTAAACTAATAAACAAAATTATTATTGCAATTAACTACATGATAAAACAAATTAAAAATTTTATTCAAAATTATGTCCATCTATTTTATTTTATTTTACTTATTTCTGAGTTATGCCGGTTTATAGTAAACGTTTCTTGATTGATAAAATGATTACGGATGATTTTTATAAAATTGCCATGAATAATCAGTTACTGTGGCAACCCATGTTATCGCAATTTTTTTAAGTGCAATTACAAGTGATAGATGTTGCTATTGCTGTGTCAAAGATATTGTCACATTTTGTCATAAGAAATATTCAAATTTGTTCGGTTTAAACAAAACTAACAATAATTATATGAAAATGGTTCACTTTAGCAATGAGGAAAAAGTAGACATGTTACTGGTGTTTGGAGAATGCAGGTCCAATTGTAGAGAAGCAAAAAGAGTTTACGCACAGTGTTATCCGCATAGAAGAGTCCCCGTTGCAAAAACTTTTCCAAGTTTATGTAATAACTTAAGAGAATATGGCAGCTTCGTAAAACCTAAGAGAAATAAAAAAAGACGACTACAAATGATCAAAATACTGCTGCTGTAATTGAAAATAACCCCAAGATATCCCTATCAAAAATAAAAGAAATTCCCGGTGTTTCCATAAGTTCATCGTGGAGAATTCTACGTAGAAACTCTTTTCGCCCTTACAAAACTAAACTAGTGCATAAATTAGAACCAGGTAATTCCGCTAGAAGAATGGATTTCTTAGCAAGATTTGCCGATTTGTATAGCCAAGATGCAAATTTTCTCTTGAAAATTCTATGGAGCGACAAAAGTCAATTCCATAATAATGGAATCGTGAACAGACACAACTTTCGTTTTTGGTCCGAAAACCATCCTCGTTGGATGACAGAAAGAGGTAATCAGCGAATTTTGGGCATCAATGTTTGGTGCGGCATATTAACCGGATTCCTTATTGGACCTCACTTTTACTAAGGCATTTTAAATGCAGACCGCTATTTAAGATTTCTTCAAACTACATTTCCGGAACTGTTAGAAGAAGTGCCCTTTGAGACTAGAATGAATATGTGGCTACAGCAGGATGGAGCGCCTGCACATAATGCCGAAATTGTAACGAGGTATTTAGACAGAGAATATCCCAATAGGTACTAATGGAGCGATAAGGTGGCCGGTGAGGTCCCCGAATTATTTTCTTTGGGGTCACCTAAAGGACGTTGTCTATGAAGAACCTATCGAAGATATGGCTGATCTTATTAACAAAATTAGTGCAGCGTGTGCTGCTATTACAAGAAGGACGCTCCTACAAGTGACCCAAGCTCATCTGTTGAAAGTGTTTGATAGTTGTATTCGAGCAGATGGACATAATTTTGAACAAAATTTTTAATTTGTTTTATCATGTAAAGAACCAACGTCCTGTACATATGTGTTTTAGAATAAATTAGGTGCGGACCATCCTGTATGTAGATTTCATAAGTACGCGATATTGCACAACAAATAATTTATTCATCACCGCTGACGTGTATTTCTAAGAAACCGTAAGTTTCTGCACGTCAGAACGATTTTAACCAATCACATAACGGCATCCCCCGCACGGTAGCCGCGAAGCCGCCCACAGATGCACCTTTATAAACTCGCGACGCGCATAATAGAAAGGAGATGAATCTCAGTAGATTCAAGTCAAGCCGTTCCAGAAACCAGTAGCCGCAGCCGCTCCGTTTGCTTAGTGTAAGCACCGACCAGCTATTCACCGACGAAGAGTCCTTCGCGATCTGGCGATAACGCGCACCCCGACGCACCGGGCAACCTAAAGTTCAATTCTGTACTGCTATTGATAGACACGTAAGTTGTAAAGTTATACAATCTGACAATTTACACTCAAACACTACAGACCGTAAATAATTCCGGGCTGAGCTCCAGGAGTTATACCACATACACCTAGAGTAACGCAGGGTAGCCCGGAACTCGCCAATACAAAGTACACTAACACCTAGAGTAGCACGAAGGGTAGATCCCATCGTCACTGCCACCACAAAGTACACCTAGAGGAACGCAGGGTAGCCCCGACGTATCTTAAAAGTACCTGAGGTGAAGGTTTGTTACAGGGCTGTAAAGACCTACGACCTTTCTCTTAGTATATCCAGTAAAGACAGGCCATCGCCTACGTCTTCTGCGCATTACTGAATTGCTCGAAACTCATACACTACCTACAGACAAACACAATAACCGTACACGGTGTCTTGAATCGCAGAAGAGTACCTCCATAACCTGTTGTATACATTTGTAGATAAATTTGTAGTCCACCTAACCATCGTAAATACCTGGTGCGAGAACGTTTGTAAATAAATTAGAGTACGTAGATTATTCTATCTTTACGTAAACCTATTAGAGTAGTTTTAATATTAAGTATTTTGTTCCCTTGATTAATTATAAATAATTAAACTTAGTATAGAGATCGGTAATTAATTTAGTTAGATAAATAATCTAATTGCCTACATTAAACCGGTTATAATTAGAAAGACCGTCCAGAGATCTCGCGTTTGCAGACGCGCATTCGCGTGTATTATTTCCCAAGGAGTAGGACATCCTTGCTTCAGCGCTCCAGAGTTACTAACATATAAGCACGATATCGATTTTCTCAACGATTCGAGTTCATTGCGCTGGCGCTGATCAACCACTGTATCAAAGATAACGCTCGCGCTACTGTACATGCAGGACCGTAACCTAAACTTTGCCTCCTAGGTAAGGAATAGATTAAAAAGACTATCTTTGTTCACAGAAGCGACTTCGCACCCACTGACGCCAGGACCCGGACCAGGAGTTCTCACATACATATTTGTTAGTTACCGTTTATTTTATTTATTGTAAATATTTGTTTAATATACGTGTTAAAATGCTTTACGGATTTTATTTAAGGTTACAGTGTTAAGCCCACCCAGTACTTACTACGAACCACACCCGTTTATAAAATAAACCCGATTGAGCAAAGCCGAGGCAAAATAAAACCGCGTTGGGTTACCAAACCAGAAGGGCCCAATATAAATATAGCACCTCAAAGTAGGGTCGCAATACAATCATGTAGTTAATTGCAATAATAATTTTGTTTATTAGTTTAAGTCAGAAATGAGTAAAATAAATAAGTTCGAGTAAATAACAAAAAAGTTTATAAATATCATGTTCTTTCGCATGAGCATAATTTCAAAGTCAATGCAATCGATTTATATTTTGGACGCGTCGAATTTTTTAAACTTTGAAAAATATCTGCTTGACCCCATACATTGATTACTTTTTATATAAATTAAATATTTCTATTCGTTTTCGAGATATTGGCGTGCAGTTTTAAGTGAAAACCCTGTATATATATATATATATATATATATATATATATATATATATATATATATATATATATATATATATATATATATATATATTGAGATGAGTTATAAATAGGAATAATAAAGGGGCTAGAGTTTATCGAGCTTAAATTCTACATAGTATGCAGGTTTAAATAAAATTGAAGGAGTATACAGTTCGTTATGAAAAAAATAGTATACGAGTGTAAAAATATGGTTTTGATGCAACAAAACAGGCTTTGTGGGGTATGCACAATGTTGTTATATTCATAAAAGCAATGAGCTATACCAGTAGCATGTGAGAAAGGTCAACATGATTCATATTAGTGTGTACGATTAGTTTCGTTTAACATGTTTAAGTAATTTCACATTTTAATCAATTTATTTAAGCATTTTAAACACGTGACAGATATTGATTACATGAAGTACGATAATTCTAATGTGTAGAACATGTATAGTAATAGGTACAAAGTGTTTAAGTGTGTTTAAAAAGTGCATAAGAAGTGGTAGTGACTTAGAAACATAGCTAAGAACATGAACAACATTTGTGCAATTTGATATTTAATATATAACTACAATTTGTATACAAAAATTTACAAAATGTGTTAACAATATGGAAATGTGAAAAGACAAAATTATGAACTATGGAATACAAATAAACAGTATTTGTGTTAGACATATATAAGAACATAATAGATAAACATTTCAAGTGATATAGACGTTTAAAACGCAAGTTAAAAGTAAATTATATAAAGTTAGGTTAAGTACTATATTTAAGAATTTTACAAATTTATAGTTTTTATAGGATAAGATAAGTTCAGAATAAATTATAAAAGCCTAAAATAGTAGGTTTCCCTCATTTTCACAAAGAAATTAACAGTGAATATGTAATCTAAACACAAAATTAGAAAAGTTGGGTTAACTACCTAAAATTAAGGTATGAAAGTGGAAATTTTGTTAAAACTAGGTAAAATGGGTTGAAATCGGTGTATTATACAGTTTTTTATGTAGAATTTGAATATGTAATTAGTTTAGTTGTAAAATATAGGATTTGTTAGATATTAGTAAATTTAGGTTTTAGATTGTCAAAATGTAAATTCTTGAAACGAAGTAGGGCATGTGAGGTGTCTTTTTATGCAGAAAGTTGACCTGATTCCAAAAATGTATTTAAAAAGCAAATCCGATTTGATTTGAAAAAGTTATGGCATAATTTATGTTTTAGTTAATTTAACATTTTTGTTTAGACCAATCAGATGCTAGCACCTTTGTGTGTAATGTAGAAAAAAATTGAAGATTTGGTATCCATGAGAAAAGTATAAAAGGAATTGCTCCTGATTTCTCACTCTCTTACATTCTCTTGCTTTTGTAATTTTTTGTGGCTAACAAGTCATAGTGCTAGTTGTACTTTTGTTAACATGTAAGTTAAAATTTTCGTTAACATTATCGGATTTAAAACGCGATCAACGTAGAGTCGAGATTTCAGAAACAATTGTTTTAACCTATAACAAAATTTAAAATTAAGGTTACCGATTATAATTGTCGATAATATTGTAATTGCTTCATTTCGAAATCGTGCTTAAACATCGGGTGATGTGCATTTTTTTTATGTCAATAAAATCCTTCAGTTATTTTGGATGTGATGTTTATTTTTTTGAAAGTGATGGAGATTATAAAATAAATTTAACTTCATATCGGCATTTAAAATAAAAGTGCAAGTAAACATAAAATTTTATGTAAGAATAAAATACAAGTTTAATCCCAAAAATTATTAAAATATTTAAATCAACATTTAAATATACAAATAAAATAAAAGTGCTTGTCTGAAAGTATATGAGCATATTATATAACATCGTATTTACCACGAGGAAGATTTATCACCAGTTAACGTATTTGGATGAAATTATGGCAATTAAGCAGCACCATTTTTAACAGCAAGGCAGTATCATCGATACATGGAAAGAAGTCTACGTCCAATGTTTAATATGGAACAAGCCTAACGCAACCATGCTTTGAAAATTGCAACAACACATGTGAGTGAAATTTTTCTATTATAACCCAACTATTGCATTGATTATTCTTTTGATGTCCTGCATTTATGTTTTTTGTTTGATTGTGTATAAATGTTTGTGCGACAACATGCATCAATATCTGAAATGTCAATGAACAGGTGTAATTATAAAAATAATAATTTTACTTTAAAGAAAATCAAAATTGTACTCACTAATTTTATATTCTTTGGTGAAATTTTTGACAGGCTGCATTTATTTAAATTAGCAAGGATTACAAGTTGCAATTAATTATCAATATGTATATTTCCATGTGTGAAATGAAATTTCTTTTGATTTCACGAAAAATATTTGAAAAAATTTTAATTTAATAATAATAATTAAAAGGTTAAAAGTTATTTATTTTATTTGCCAATTTAATTTCATATATAGAACCCTATCCCCAAGGGGATACTGAGATAGTCCGGAGCATTTTTAAGTTCATTACAAATATAGAACTCTATCCCCAGATTTACACTAATTTAATTATAATAAATATTAATAATAATTTTCATATATATATATATATATATATATATATATATATATATATATATATATATATATATATATATATATGGACACACACACACACACACACACACACACACACAGGTGGTCCTGAAGTAATTGTATATAGAAGTATGGTAGATTCCTCAATTTAAACAAAATAATTACGATTTGAACCAACTTGCATAATTTGGTACCTACTTCAATGTAATTTGTAGAGGGCGCTACATAAACACTTGTGACATAAATGTGCGCTAAACTTTTTCTGTTTAAGTTAGCTCCATTTTGTAAAAGAATATTAAAGCTACGCTATTTTAATAGAAAAATTATACTTATCATTAACCCTAAAACTTAACGGTTTACGAGATAATCGGATTTTAGAGATCAGCTGCGTGATAATTATTTAATTATTCATTTCGGGAAATTCAATAGGCGTATACGTTAATATAGGTAATATGATGAAAATTATTAAAGTGTAGTAGGAGTTATCATTAGCAATGTGTATGGCGCTTTAAACCAAGTCCTAATAGGAATGCAATACATTTTCTTTAGAAAAAAAGAAAAGCTAAGCTAATTAACATTGTAACTTTAATTGTGTCACATCAAATGTTCGATATGTCCTTCTCGTCAATGCATGTATCTACACGTTCCATACAAGGTCGTCTCATATTAAACAATATCATTGGGCCAAATGAACCCGTTGCTCTATTTATTTCCTCCCAAAGTTGGTCGCGGGTATCTATGGAATCCTTATAAGCAAGTTCTTTCATTGGTTTATTGAAACATCATGTGCAGATATAAATTAATAAAATATTCATACACTGTTCTTACAAAGTTTAAGTTTGCTGTCAAATTGATTGTTGGTGATCATACCCAGAGCACCTTGACTATAATATCTAGTTACACATTGCCAACCTCATACATACTATCCTCACCAGGAGTGTTTACCGCTACGTCATCACATACAATCATATGGTGTAATATGAAAAACATGAGTCACAATATTTTCGTTATAATAAATTCTGATTAGAGAATATACCCCAAGATCGCAGCATTTAAAGCTGCAGAATTCCAAAATACAGTTGCTTATTTATTATGATTTATTTTGTAAAAATTAGAGAACGTTGATTAGCATAATGATAACGGTTGAAAAACAATATCCTTGAAATCTAACAGTAATCTAATGTAGGAAATGAGGAAACAGTCAAAGGACAAACAAACAAATGGAGGTTATATAGTTATTAGCCAAATGAGAATTAGGCATTTTCAAGTGACGTCACAACCTGTGACCTTGCCTGATGTTGGACAACTTTAACACACATTCTTATGGGACGTGATTGATTTCTGACAATTTTATCGAAAATCGAAGGCGGTGAAAATGTTTCTGTGCTGATACTTGTAGCTGAGGATCGTATTGATACAATTCACCAGAAACACGTGAATGAAGTAAACAATTATCCTACATAGTACTGAAAAGTTCGTGAAATTTTTAGGTTAGTTATCATCAAACTCGTCAAATTAAAGAATTACATTCAAGATAAGGCTCTTTTGGCTATGATATGTTAAAATGTGTATGTTATAGATTCGTTACTACACTGGAATACCAAGCTATAAGGCTTTCAATATAATATTTACAAAATTAATTGAACCTTATATCAAAATAGCACCACAAGCAGTTATTACAAACAAGTTCAATCATTTTTTGATAGTGTTAAAAAAACTCAGGTTAAATTTAGATTTTACTTTGTTTTCTTATACATTTCATGTTAGCATCCCAACTATTTCTAGAATTTTCTATTCGACACTAAATATTATTAATATATTATAATATAATTTCGACTATGTAAATTTATTCTATGTCCTTAAAGAGATAAATTAATAAAAGCAATGTCACCTTGTTTTAAACAGGCATTTGGCAATAGAACTTGGTCCACCTATAAACGTCATAACACAATCAAGTATCTCAAAGGGATAACACCACGAGGCTCGATATCTTATATTTCACAAGCAGATGGTGGAATCACTTAAATTCATTTGATTCGGAATGTACCGAATTTCACATGTGTAACGTTATCTTAATTAATTTGGTCACATTTCTAGGATCGCTATTCTATGGAATAAATTGTTTTCATTTTTTCTTTACTGTCGGATAGCGTACGTTTGCAGTCTACTTAATTCTCATTGGTGTATTGCGTTCATTAATCTCGAACCCTTGTTTCCGCTTTTAGTTTCGTTTTTTTGTTTTCTGTTTCCGTGGTTGCAAGGGTATAGACACAAAAAAAGAGTTGGATGTTTTTTGCTTCACTTGAACCGCGATTCATTGACATGATTTTCTAATTAAAATAAAACGGATATTTTCCGGATTTCTCGATCAATGAATAATTAATTTTGTGCCGAACCTGATGCTAGTTCGCGTCACTTAAGTTACGTGATAATTATTACGGTTTTAAGCGTTCAAGAGTGTTGTGTTTCTCCTTATCTAATTTTAACGCTTGTGGTTACCAGCTTACAAGGTCAGTAATTTTGTGAATCATTCCGTCATTTAATGTTATATTTTCTTTCGTAGCGTTTTTTTCCTTCTCGTTTTCGCTTATTTTTCTCCCTCTACGTATATTACCTACCCACTACCACTTCGAGTTGATCCAGCGTCGTCAATAGAAAAATAACACCGCTGCCATTTTGGATTTTTCTTACGACTGAAGAAATTCTAATTTAATGACATAAAGAAAACTACTGTCTGCTCACACGAATTTACCTAGTAATTGTTTACTTTCAATATTAGATAACTTGCTTAGCTAAAATTTAGTCATTTCAATAAATTATTATCTTACTTTTATAGTCTTAATTTATACGTGAAAATTTCACTGTCACTATTTGCTTATTTGATTTCTTTCTAAATTCATAATTTTGTTTAAGTTTCAATTATTTATCAATATTGTAAACCACTTTACCTTTAACTATGTGTTTGCCTATTGTAACCTAATTTATTAGTGTACCTTCAGTATTCGAATTTGTTGTCAATCAAGTAATTAATGTATCCATTTTCTAGGGCCAACCTATTGTTTAAGGTCCGAATTATTATTGTTTTCTTTTCCATTTAGCTTCTGTAATTTCGGACGTTACTTGCGCAAGGAAACGACACCGGAAAGAAGTTATTTTCAGGTGAGATTATTGATATACTTGATCGCTTGTTTACTTGGGTAAACCGAATTCTGAAAACTTTGTAAGATTAACGTAACTAATATCACTTTTCCTCCTTTTTTTGTCGCTCGAGGATTAATTTAAGGTAATTTGGATCAATCATTCAATGTTATATTAAAATAATATTTATTTCCTTTTTTATTAATCAATCCTTACGGGTATCTCTATTACTTGTCAAATTTATGTTACCATTTAGACCATTTATCTGTTTTTGATGGCGATTATAATTTTGTGACCCCATTGTGTCTATATATTCATAATTTTTCTATGATTTATTTAGTTTTTCGTACTTCGAACTAAGGTAAATTACAAATATAGCTATCTTGGAAGTACGTGGCGTCCATTTTTCCTGATTATTATTTTATTTTATTTCTGTATATAATATTATGTATAATTATTTAACTGTATTAACCCACCCCAATGCCTACTAGCACTGAACCACTGAGCCTTGGCTTTATAAATTTTGTTACCAATTAAAGTTACCGTAACATAATTATTTTGGCTGCCCAACGTGGTGGGCCTATGTTTTTGTTTTTCCTTGTTTAACTTGCTTTTTCTTAGTGTTCACTAACCATGTTCTCATTCAAACTAGATGTTAACCGTTTACATAAAACCGAACTAGAATATGAAATTGTGTCTAGAAGTATTACTTTACCTACTATTGCTAGTAATTTGAGAAAACTTGCACGAAATGCTATTGTACTGGAATTGGAGAAATCTTTAACTGCCATTACTCATTCTATTCCTTTTGCTGATGATTTGACTGCAGTTACTCAAATGATTGAAGAAATTGAAGGTTTAACCGATAGAGTTACTAACGATCCTAAATCAAGGGACTTTCTTCGTTTGAATAGTTTACTTCCTCATATAGAACGTCGTTGCTCGTTAATGAATTCTACCAATGATACCGAAACAGGTCAACGTAACACATTACTTCTAACCATTGCTACTTTGAAGTCAAACGTAGTACAAAACTCAAAAACTTAACCGCGTCACATTTACAGATTTTAACAAATTACCTTCATCTAGCCTCAAACCAACTACTTCTTCTGATTCTACTGTAGCCGAACTTACCGATAATGATTCTAATCCGTCTACTCCCTACTTTCTTCTAGTGAAGATGAACTTGAACTAAATGAAACCGTACCTGCTGTAGCTTCTATGTCTGAACCACTTTGTTTTGCTAAACGTTTAGACATCTCTAAACTTGGTTTAACTTTCTCTGGCGAAGGAAAAGTTTCTCTCTTAGATTTTCTTACTCGCTTGGATGAACTAGCTTCTTCTCGTGGGATTACTAAACAAACACTTTTGCTCATACTCCTGAATTGTTAACAGGACGTGCTCTTCTACTGTACCGATCTAGAAAATTCACTTTAACTAAATGGGATGAAGTTGTATCTTTACTGAAAACTGAATTCTTGCCGATCGACTACGATGAAAGGTTACTTGACGAAATTAAAAATAGAACTATGGGTCCTTCTGAAAATATGAGCTCGTACCTTGCTGTAATGTATAATCTTTTCAACGTTTAACTACTCCTCTCTGAAACAAAACAATAATACTACATACGACGAAATTTAACTCCACTTTACCAGAATGCCTTAACCTTAACTCCAATCTCTAGCATTGCACAACTTTCTGCCTTAGGCAAACAAATTGAACAGAACCAGTATTTTGTCGAAACATTTAAACCTCCACCTTCACGAAAATCTTCTCACTTACTTGAACCTAGTCTCGCCTACTTAAGTATTGCTTCCTCGTCTTCTTCTGATACTGATGTGATTACCTCACTTCCTCCTAAACGGAACTCAAATACTCCTAAACTTTCTGCTGCTTCTGTAGTGTCTGCTCCTAAGGAAAAGATACGAAAACACTCCTACAACTGTTGTTACTAGTTCGACTGATTCGAAACCGAAACTTACTTTGGAATCTTCCTCTAAACCTAAACCTACTTTTAATAACTCACCAATCAAGTGTTGGAATTGCAACAAAACTGGTCAAGTCTCTCCAAATTGCCCTGAACCACAAATTATTCATTGTTATGGCTGTGGAAACCAAAGGTCACTAAACCAAAATGTCCAAATTGTAATGACACTTCTTTAAATTAAACTTAGAGTTCTCGGACCGAGTCGAGCCCTCTTCACTATCACTTATCTCGGAACCTCCTTTTGCTACACTACCTGATCATCACAAACATGTCTTAAATTTTGTCTTAGCTAATGTTCGCAAGGATGAACGTCCTTACCTTAATATAACCATTTTGGCTACCCTTTTAAAAGCTTGCTAGATTCTGGTTGCTCTAAAACTATATTAGGCCAATTGGGATGGAACCTCTTAATTATTTTAGGTCTTTCTCTACAGAAATATCGTCCTTTTCCTAAATCCTCTTCTTCTTGTTTACTTGCTAATGGTGAAACTTGCTACATTCTTGGTACTCTGAATCTCCCTGATCACTCTACAAGACAAGACAGTCACTCTTGAAGTCTTAGTCATTCCTGAAGTTACTCAACCACTTATCTTAGGTATTGACTTTTGGAAAGCAATAGATTTTGTCCCTAATTTTCAAACTGGTACTTGGAAATTTGGAAATTCTGAAGAAATTTGTTCCTTATCTACTACTGATCATCTTGTTACTAGATCTAATCTCTCTGATACTGAAGAACAATCGCTACAATCACTATTAGATACTCCTGTACTAAATTCTTCTGAACTTGGCTGTACTACTTTAATAGAACACCGTATACGTACAACCAGTGAGTCTATCAAACAACGTTACTACCCGCTTTCTCCTATATTACTTAAGATCGCTAATGATGAACTTGACTCTATGATAAGACTGGGAATTGTGGAACCTTCTTCAAGCCCTTGGTCTAGTCCAATAGTTCTCGTTAAAAAAGATAATTCTTACCGTTTTGTATAGACTACCGAAAGGTTAACGCAGTCACTGAAAAAGACGCTTACCCTCTTCCTTATGTAAATACTATCTTAGATCGTCTTCGTGATGCTCAATTTCTTTCTTCTCTAGATATTCGTTCTGCTTATTGGCAAATCCCTTAGCTCAAGATTCTAAACCCATTACTGCATTTACCATACCTGGCAGAGGCCTATATCAATTTACTCGTATGCCTTTTGGTTTACATAACTCTCCTGCTACGTTTCAACGTTTAATAGATCAAATTCTTGGTGCTGATTTGGAACCGTATTGTTTCGCTTATCTCGACGATATTATCATATTATCGAAAACATTTAGAAGTTTTAACCCGAATTTTTGATAGATTGTCTACTGCTGGTCTCGTTTTGAACAAAGAAAATGTCATTTTTGTCTCTCCGAACTAAAATACCTTGGCTATGTTGTCAATAGAAATGGTTTACTTGTAGATCCTGGAAAGGTCAACGGTATTATCTCTATACCACAACCTTCTTCTGTCTCTGAAATTCGTCGATTACTGGGAATGGCGAGTTGGTACCGTCGCTTCATACCAAATTTCTCTACTGCTTTAGCTCCCTTAACTCATTTAACTCGTAAAATACTCCATTTGTTTGGTCTCTCGAATGTAACGAAGCTTTCTCTTTCTAAAACAACAACTTATTTCTGCTCCGATACTTTCTTGCCCAGATTTCACCTTGCCTTTTACTATCCAAACTGATGCTTCTAACTATGGCTTAGGTGCTGTCTTAAGTCAGGAAACCCCTGATGGTGAAAAAGTCATCTCCTACATTAGTCGCTCTTTAACTAAACCCGAAACAAAATATTCTACCACCGAAAAGAATGTCTAGCTGTTCTATGGGCTGTTGAGAAATTTCGTGCCTATATAGAAGGTGCTCATTTCACTGTCATAACGGATCATCACTCACTCATTTGGCTGAATAAACTTCAGAACCCTTCTGGACGTCTGGCTCGTTGGGCCTTACGCCTACAACAGTATAATTTCTCTATCATACATCGTAAAGGAAGCAATCACGTCGTTCCTGATACTTTATCTCGAGCTATACCCGAATTGCCTTCTGATTCTCTCCCACAACTGTGCGAAATAAATATAACTAATACCGTACCTTCAATTACTCTACCTATTACGGATCCCTGGTACTTAAAAATGCTTGAACATGTTTCTAAAAATCCAAAAAAATTTCCCCTCTGGTGTCTTGAAAATAATCTACTTTACAAACATGTTACTTCTTCTGACCTCACTGATATCTCATTGGGAAATTGGAGAGTGGTTGTTCCTAAGAATCAACGTAGTGAAATCATTCGCCTATATCATGATCCTCCTACTTGTGGTCACTCTGGTGTTACTAAAACTCTAAGCCGCATTAATAAATTTTTCTACTGGCCAAATCTTCGTGCCGATATTGCTAGATATATTCGTAACTGTCATACCTGTGCTGCTCACAAAGTTGAACAAAGAGCACAACCAGGTTTATTCTCTCCTAGAGCAACTCCTACTCGCCCATGGCAAGTGTTAAGTTGTGATATTGTCAGTCCCTTACCTCGCTCCTCAAAAGGTAACTCATATATTTTGTTATTGCTGACTATTTTACTAAATTTCCATGTTTCTTTCCACTTCGTACTGCTACTGCCTCTAAAATTTGTAAGATTATGGAAGAACAAATATTTTGTTATTTGGTACTCCTCAATACTTAATCGCTGATAATGGCGTACAATTCCGTAGTCAGGAATTTTCTAAATTATTCTCAAACTATCAAACAGAAATATTATTTACAGCTAAATATCATCCTAGAGCCAATCCT
Source organism: Vesta saturnalis (assembly GCA_036346205.1). Lineage (NCBI taxonomy): Eukaryota > Metazoa > Arthropoda > Insecta > Coleoptera > Lampyridae > Vesta > Vesta saturnalis. The sequence goes on along the minus strand of JARFJB010002314.1, from coordinate 455,894 downwards.
ACCGAACGCGTTAATAGAGTTTTGAAAACCATGATCGCTTCATATATTAAAGAAAACCAACGTACATGGGATGTTAACCTACCTAAAATTGACTGTGCCATAAGAACTTCTAAACATGAAATTACTGACTACACTCCTTACTTCGCGTTCTGTGGTCGAGAAGACGCACTCTTTGGAAATATGTTTAAAACTCGTTTAGATGATGGAACTCCTTCCATTGATACTAACCCTGTTGTTACTACTCGTACTAAAGAATTTTATGAGAGGTTGCGTACTGATATTCTTGATAAAATGACGTTCTACGAAACGTACTCAAGATCGCTATAATCTACGTAAACGCACGGTCACTTATAGGAAAGGTGATGCGGTGTGGAAACGGAACTTTGTCTTATCTGACGCTTCTAAATTTTTAAATGCTAAACTTGCTCCTAAATTTTAGGCCCCTTTAAAATAAGAAAAGTCATGTCTACCTGGACTTATGAATTAGCTGATTATTTAGGGAAATCTATAGGCATATTCCACGCTAAAGATTTGAAACCCGCTTACTCTGATAATTTACATTCTTCTGCATCTGACTCAGATGATCACCCTACGATATCTTCGGATACCATTTCTCTCAAACGATATAAACCTCGTAAACGACATAAACGTCAAAAGGTGTAATTTTCCGATTTTTTTCTTCCTTTTTCCTTTCCTTTCTTATTTATTCATTTTCTCTTGGTCTTCTTCAACGTCAAAATGGGTGGTTGGCTGAGGACGTTGTGGCGGTTTCTTGATAGGTTAGTGCTCAATTCCTTTTTCTTTGAACACTTTCCTCGCTCTTCCATCGAGCCCTATTCACTACTACACTCCGTTCTTTCTTTTCTCCTATTTTCTATCCTTTTCCCTTTTGTTTTGTTACCTTCGTTGGAATTTAGACTGTTGATTTTCTTTTATTTTTCTTTCCGTCTCCTCCTAGGTTTAATTACCCTTCTTTCTTTTCTTCCTAATTGACTTGTTGATTGTACTGATGCTACGCTTTGCGCGTGGTCTTTTAGATTACTCTTTTGATTTGATTTTTTGGATTTCGCTATTTAGCTATTTTTTTCCTCTTTTCTTCACGCTTCCTGGCTATATTTTTGTTAGGGGTGTAGCGTTATCTTAATTAATTTAGTCACATTTCTAGGATCGCTATTCTATGGAATAAATAGTTTTCATTTTTTTCTTTACTGTCGGATAGCGTACGTTTGCAGTCTACTTGATTCTCATTGGTGTATTGCGTTCGTTAATCTCGAACCCTTGTTTCTGCTTTTAGTTTCGTTTTTTTTGTTTTCTGTTTCCGTGGTTGCAAAGGTATAGAGACAAAAAAAAACGAGTTGGATGTTTTTTTGCTTCACTTGAACCGCGATTCATTGACATGATTTTCTAATTAAAAATAAAACGAATATTTTCCGGATTTCTCGATCAATGAATAATTAATTTTGTGCCGAACCTGATGCTAGTTCGCGTCACTTAAGTTACGTGATAATTATTACGGTTTTAAGCGTTCAAGAGTGTTGTGTTTCTCCTTATCTAATTTTAACGCTTGTGGTTACCAGCTTACAAGGTCAGTAATTTTGTGAATCATTCCGTCATTTAATGTTATATTTTCTTTCGTAGCGTTTTTTCCTTCTCGTTTTCGCTTATTTTTCTCCTCTACGTATATTACCTACCCACTACCACTTCGAGTTGATCCAGCGTCGTCAATAGAAAAATAACACCGCTGCCATTTTGGATTTTTCTTACGACTGAAGAAATTCTAATTTAATGACATAAAGAAAACTACTGTCTGCTCACACGAATTTACCTAGTAATTGTTTACTTTCAATATTAGATAACTTGCTAGCTAAAATTTAGTCATTTCAATAAATTATTATCTTACTTTTATAGTCTTAATTTATACGTGAAAATTTCACTGTCACTATTTGCTTATTTGATTTCTTTCTAAATTCATAATTTTGTTTAAGTTTCAATTATTTATCAATATTGTAAACCACTTTACCTTTAACTATGTGTTTGCCTATTGTAACCTAATTTATTAGTGTACCTTCAGTATTCGAATTTGTTGTCAATCAAGTAATTAATGTATCCATTTTCTAGGGCCAACCTATTGTTTAAGGTCCGAATTATTATTGTTTTCTTTTCCATTTAGCTTCTGTAATTTCGGACGTTACTTGCGCAAGGAAACGACACCGGAAAGAAGTTATTTTCAGGTGAGATTATTGATATACTTGATCGCTTGTTTACTTGGGTAAACCGAATTCTGAAAACTTTGTAAGATTAACGTAACTAATATCACTTTTGCTCCTTTTTTTGTCGCTGGAGGATTAATTTAAGGTAATTTGGATCAATCATTCAATGTTATATTAAAATAATATTTATTTCCTTTTTTTTATTAATCAATCCTTACGGGTATCTCTATTACTTGTCAAATTTATGTTACCATTTAGACCATTTATCTGTTTTTGATGGCGATTATAATTTTGTGACCCCATTGTGTCTATTTATTCATAATTTTCTATGATTTATTTAGTTTTCGTACTTCGAACTAAGGTAAATTACAAATATAACTATCTTGGAAGTACGTGGCGTCCATTTTCCTGATTATTATTTTATTTTATTTCTGTATATAATATTTAACTGTATTAACCCACCCCAATGCCTACTAGCACTGAACCACCGAGCCTTGGCTTTATAAATTTTGTTACCAATTAAAGTTACCGTAACACATGGGCTTTACTTTATTAAAGCAAGTAACAAAATACTTACAAATTTCTATTGCAATGTCGTAAAGGCACGAATATGTGTTCATAAAATCTCACCCAACTATAATATGCACTAATATGTTTACTAATCAACTATGAAATATCTTAACATTACATACTAACACTACAATAACTCAATTATCACGATTTTTTCTGGAGAAAACACTCAAAAAGCACAGCAAAACACGTAGGTTCCTATGAACCGCTAACAAAAATTGTCCAAGATCAGCTGTTACAAGCGAAGCTTGTTACGTCGGTGCGACGTACCTGAAAATGCCTAATTAAATTCATATGCATATAAAACAATAAAAAAACTACGAATGTTCACCATCTTTATTTAATTCACTGTTATATATAAGACTATAAACAAATTAGATAGCTAAATTCATAAATTAATGACGTAGTGGTAAACACTCCTGGCGAGGATAATACATAATTGTATTCTAAGGAAAATGCAATTAATATATAAAACAAAAATAATTAGATCAAGTGGGGTAAAGTATTTAAAACTGACTTATTATGGGTTTATATTTTTAATATTACACACTTTAACATCATTGTATTAAATATTACTTTTTTTACGGCTTATCATGCAGCCTCCTTTGTAATAAGTACATAATGAAAAACGGCAACGTCGCAAAAACAACAATACTTTTATATCAGATAGACGTTAACAGATATTCAGATGTCAATTTGTAAAAATACCACTAATGAAAAATACTGTAAATATGATTTACGCGCTTTAAATCTTGTTTAATTAATTTTTTAGGCTTATTGGTTTTGCATCATGAAATTTTATAAAGAAAAGTTATGTAAAAATTGAATTATATTTAACGTATATGTTTACACATTTTCCCATAAGGTTCGTCGTTATTGAAATACTAAAAAAAATTTAAGGAATACCTAAATTCCACCTTAAGAAGATCATTACCCTCAAATTACGCGTAGCATGAACCACACTATCACACACACGCACGTACTCTTACACCCACCCATACAAACACACACACACACACACACACACACACACACACACACACACACACACAAATACACAAACACACACACACACACACACACACACACACACACACACACACGCACGCACGAACGCCCGGACGCACGCACGCACGCACGCTCGCACGCGCGCACGTACGCACGCACGCACGCACCCACGCACGCACGCACGCACGCACGCACGCACGCACGCACGACACACACACACACCACACACACACACACACACACACACACACACACACACACACATCGCTAGACCCCGGCGCAGAGGTGTAACTGCAACCGGGCGCGTTTCCTCATTTGAATCATTTGGGCAGAGGGTAGGAATGAAATAAAACAGCTCCCGTGGACAAAACGGCACCCCCAAAGGTGTATTGTAGTGGCCATGCTCCACCAACCGGGGCTTTGGTGAAGTGGACAAATATTTCCCTAGGTACTCGTGGGAACAAGATAGAGAAAAATATTAACAAAACACAAAACGAAGATTAATGTAAAGGAGGTAACAACGGGAATCATGCCCAACAAGCATCCTTGAAGGCAAGTGCTGACATGTAAAGGACCCAAGTGTGGGACGACACAAAAGTTATCAGTAAGGGGCCACAAGAGGGTATTGAAGTCCGAGACCTCGATGATATGACGACGAAGGAGGATATCCTAGAAGAAGGGCGTCAAATCACGATGGATACCATCAGGTCACTGCGCAGAGCCTACGAAAGTACGCAGACTGCCTCAGTGACACTAGCAGCATCAATAGTGGAGAAAATACTCAGCGAACACGGCAAGGTCAGGATTGGTTGGGTCAATTGCCGGATAAAAATAGTGGAAAGACAACCAAGTGTTTGCATTATAGACATATCGCCACTAAGTGCAAGAGCAAAATGGACCGATCCAATCTTTGTACTAAGTGCGGAGAAGGAAGCCACAACGTCGTTACCTGCAAAAAAAATGCTCAATGCGCTCTGTACGTCGAGAAAGACGACACGAAGTATTGCGTCCACATTTGTTAGCAGCGGATGCCCAGTCTTCAACCTAAACCATTGTGAGGCTACGAGTATTCTGCTTATACAGACCGAACGCGAACTAAAGCCAGATCTTGCATTAATTTCGGAGCCACACAGATATCTCAGCACTCAACCTCGGAAAACGGATAGCACATCTAAATCCGTTATTTGGTCCTGCGGCAGATGCCCGTTTCAAAGCGTTGTTAACAGCGCTGAAGCTGGCTTTGTAGCAGCCTCCCACTCGACGGTTTCATTGATTTCTTAGATAGACTGACCGAGGATGCGAAGCAGTACTCTCTCGTGGCAATCTCCGGAGACTTCACCTCCTTGGCAGTTGACTGGGGCAGCAAGGAGACTAATGGCAACCACTGCTGCAGCCATTTACTGTCTTTCCCATTTATTATAATGCATTAGATGATTTTCTTTTATTGCGTTTACTTTTCTACGTTATAAAGGAATTATTCCTTTACGAATTTGTCTTTGTACTTCATAACAAAATTCTTAAAATAAACCTGCTAGTTCCATCTATACGTAGGGTCTGGCTATTTTCAAATTCTTATATTTTATAGGTACCTGTCACTTTGCTAAATCACCACTAGATGGTGATTCCATTGAATAATTGCATATAACAAACATACGTTTAACATTTTTGCAAAATTTGATAAGGACATTTTTTCCGAAGGTGTGGTTCTTTTAACACGACCATTTTGTTGTGGTGTAAATTATATTTTAGAAAATATCTCTGATTTCTGTTTTCTTGGTGTAGATCACCATTTCTAGAGGAGAAGTTTTGATTCAAAAATTATTTCTTCATTGGTGAAGTAAAAGAATCGATATTGATTGCGGATGTAAAAAATATGTTACTTACACCAACATGGCTTAAACTAAGCTATGTAAATTGAAGGAAATATATTTAACCAGTTTGTGGTAAATTATCACAATATAGCTTGTTTTCGACCTGTAGAGCTTTTTTTTTAGTTTTACGTTTTCCTTCTTCATGTACTGGTTGCTGTTAAAATTATACGTTATGTACCTTTCACCTCGCTTTTGGGTTGCTACGATTTGCCTTTAACTGGGAATGCACGTAAATGACTGCTAGTAACTGGACTGTAATTGTGAGGATGGAACTTAAGCTGTACATATAACTGAAGCACAAATATTCATTCGACAAGCAGGTTAGAGCTTTCCTTATCACTTGTATCAATAAATATTACATTGTCAAGTTTATTTCCAAATTGGTTACATATTATACCCTGCAGCTCCTACAAAGAGTAAGTGCATTTAAATTAACCATATTATATATTATTTTTACTGAACTATTTACCTGTGTTACAATTTCACGATCAAATTACTATCCGAAAACCTTTAACTTTTATAAAAACTTCACTACGTAGAATTCTTATAACTGGATCAATCCATTAGTAAATAATTTGTGCACATACTTAACCAAGTTTGAGGTAATTACTATTGAACTTTTAAATAAAACACACCGTGATATGTTAGCATTTAGCTTCATATTTTATACTATCTCAAGAGCTACTGTCAAAGCATAAATTATACATACATATATATATATATATATATATATATATATATATATATATAACAGGGTGAATCTTATCTAATCCCAAAATTAAAGTACTAGAACTCATCATTCTAAGCAAAAAGTTCATATGTACATGGGTCCGAAATGCTTCGTTTCGAGATACAGGTGTCAAAGTTGAAAAAAATCGCGTTTTCTTCAATATCTTTCGACTGTTTCGAAATAGTTTCATAAAATTTCGTATACGGGTTTTTGGGATGACAAATTCAAATTTGTAGTCCATTTAGTTGTGGTTTTAGAGCGCGCAACATTTCGACCACTTTAGCAACTTTTTGTGCTACACGGTATGCCATTTTGGACTAAAAAATGGATTCTCCTGTCTTTTCTGCTACAAAAGGTATATTTTAGTGAAGTCGCTAGAGCAACCCTTTCCGAGAAAAATCCAACATTAAAAAAGAAAAGAAAAAATTAATTTTAAAAGTATACATGTTGTATGTCTAGGCATTCTATCGTATTTAATTATGGATTTTTATTAAAATTTTATTATCAATAAACGCAAAGAGACAGATAAGTACATAAGTAAACAAGTAAGTTACTTAGTAACAATTAAAAATTCCTATTGATAAACCTGTAAAAAATACCCTCCGAAAATGTGTAAGCATCATGAGTTTTAAAAGCGTTTTTCTCGGAAAGGGTTGCTCCTAGCGACATCACTAAGATACACCTTTTTAGAAGAAAAGATAGGAGAATCGATTTTTCTAGTCCAAAATGGCATACAGTGTAGCAAAAAAATTGCTACGATTTAAAGGGTCGAAATCGTTGCCGCTGGCGCCCTCTAGAAACGACAACCAAATGGACCACAAATTTGAATTTCTCATCCTAAAAACCCCGTATACGAAATTTCATGAAACTATTTCGAAACAGTCGAAAGATATTGAAGAAAACGCGATTTTTTTTCAACTTTGACACCTGTATCTCGGAAACGAAGCATTTCCGGACCCATGTATATATGAACTTTTTGCTTAGAATGATGAGTTCTAGCACGCCTTTAATTTTGGCGGATTAGATAAGATTCACCTGTATATATATATATATATATATATATATATATATATATATATATATATATATATATATATATATATATATATATATATATATATATATATATATATATATATACAGGCAAGTCAATAATCACTCCCATCTCTCGGATGTGTTCTACAATTAAAAATAAGACAAAAATAAAGAATACTAAAATCCCGAAAGCTAAGCCGTTTTCAGGTAAAATTGAAATAAAGAATTAGCATTTTTAAATTTTTGTTTATTCTTAACAAATCTAAATACAAAAAATTGGAATATTAAAAAACAAAAACTAGTCGAGCTAAGCGAAACGAAATTAAACATCTAATTTCTTAGCAAATCTTCAAAATTGTTACCATTTTCATTAATGCATGTATGTAACCTTTGTGTGAAGTTCCTGGTAACAGAAGCGAAAGTGTCATGATTTATTTCTGCTACTGCTTCGTGAATCCGGGCAATAACATCATCCACTCCGGCAGCCACAGTAAAATAGACCTTTTCTTGTATGTACCCCACAGCCAAAAATCTATTGGGTTTAAGTCGGGAGACCGGGGTGGCCACGCTATTGGTCTACCCCGCAAAATCCATTTATTAGGAAAACGGCGATTCAAAATATCTTGCACTTGTAATGTAGCGTGTTCATGTTGAAAAACATTGTTGCACGTTATTGTAAACGAAAATCCTCTAACAAACCTGGCAAAGTGTTCTCCAGAAAATTACTGTAATTTTCTAAACACACCTACCTAAACATTTACAGACAAGCGCCTTTGGTGATGTCGCCGATGTACAATATGCGGATCCTCATATTGCCAATAAAGAAGGTTGTGAGAATTTAAAATTCCTTCTTGGTTGAAATGAGTTTCATCGGTAAATAAAACATTATAGAAAAGTCGGAATTGCTTTGAATTTCGTGTAATGTCCATGTAAAAAATTTACTCTAAATAGGTTATCTCCTGGATGTAACATTTGAATAGGCTGTAGATGGTACGGATACAAGTTGTATCTTCGAAGACATCTATGAACAGAGGATTGGGCGTGGCGTCTATTTCTAGACAACCAACGTGTACTGGTAGTAAGATTACTCTCAATATCCTGAAATAACTTTTCCTCCTGCTCCCATGCAAGTTTTCTAGGTCGGCCGACATGCAAAGAACGTTTTGGAGCGATACATCCTGTCTCCACAACAAGTGTTTCTTCATTTTGGATTGTTTTGTGATCTGGATGACGTCGGTTCGGAAATCGTTTTCTGTACAAATGCTTGGCAGCACGGGCGTTATCATTGCAAGCGCCTAAAGCTTTTATCATATCGACGTATTCTCTGTTAGTATACTCTGGCACCTTGAATTTAAAAATACTTTTGAAGCTTCCAATATTCACTAAATGGTATAAATCAAATAAACATAAAAACGTTAAAATCAAATAAATCCATGGCAACTACATTTTTTGTCTGGCACCAAATTGCTCAAACACAAGTTCTTTAAATAAAAAGAAAATGATACATTTTAGAGCGTTTATTACGGAAATAGTGAAATTATGTTTACGTTTTGGTTACTCGACCCAGACGGTTCTTCGTTTTCAATATTTCAAGCTACTTCTTTAATTTGAATTTATAGAAATTAAATGAAAAATTAACAAATGTTAATTCTTCATTCCAATTTTACTCGAAAATGACTTCGCTTTCGGGATTTTAGTATCTTTCATTTTTGTCTTATTTTTAATTGTAGAACACATATCCGAGAGCTGGGAGTAATTATTGACTCATCCTATATATATATATATATATATATATATATATATATATATATATATATATATATATATATATATATATATATATATATATATATATATATATATATATATATATATATATATATATATATATATATATATATATATATATATATATATATATATATATATATATATATATATATATATATATATATATATATATATATATATATATATATATATATATATATATATATATACCGGATGTCTGTGTCATATTAGTTATACTAGGTGTGTTAGCTTTTAAGTACAAATTTGCTTGCATTAAGGAAAATAGTGTTCAGATCATTGGTATCTAATCTTACTTGATGAGATAATCGTATATGCACTTAGATTATAGAAAAGAGGAGATGTAACATAGACTACTCCGCACCCTGTCTTTTCTCTCCCACAAAACGTCCACTAATTATATGGAACAGTTCCGATAAACTCACTAAAGTTGTCGCCAGAGTACATAACGGCCATTTGCTCCAACTGTTTACGTGTAGAGGTTAAGATAATGTAACTGCTTTTTGTGTTGTGTTGGCTTTGAAATTTGTTGTAAAAATTCCGCGGTGTGTTGATAAAACTGTATATACAATAAAAGTGCTGCACGTGTAAGAGACAAGCATAGGATTCACTTATTTTGGTAAGTTATTATTTTGTTTACGTTTTGCATTTCAGCCATATTGCTTTTAGAGTTAGGGTGAAGAGACACGCAGAGGTGTATCTGGGAATTTTATTAATTCCTTAAATTCATGTTTTTCGATAACCGTTGTTAACCGTAATTTTGGTACATAATTGATTTTTAGCGTCCCAAAAAGGTAAAATGCTTCAATATTTTTTATGTAAATGAACTGACAAATACATTGTGGAATTTCAATAGATTATAATCATTACTTTCTCATATACGTATGCATAAAGAGAAAGCTATGTAATCAGTTTTACTTTTCAAACACGTTTTTTTACATATCTTTAGGTTTTGTGGTCTAAACAGTACAAAAAACACATTTACAGAAAAAAATGTCGTGTTTGATTATATCTGAGTATGCGAAATATCTTTTGAACTATTATAGTTATCGATACAATCAAACACGAAATTTTTTTTTCTATAAATGTGTTTTTTGAATTGTTTTGGCCACAAAACGTCGAGAAATGCAAAAAAAAGTGTTTGAAAACTTAAACCGATTATTCTCATATACGCACGTATATAAGAAAGCAATATTAATATATATTTAGCGTAAATAAACTTCTAAAGCCAATTATTGTTGCAATTTCCTGAGTCCGTTCCTATCCAGTACACGCCTCCAGACGTCGAAGTGAAAAAAATGTGAAAGGCAAGTTGGATTGTTACCTTTCTAACGTCAACTATTACGGTTGTTTATGTGAAAGTGTTACTTTTCCAGGATTACGTATGAAAGATCTTTCAGCGTCCCCGTCAGGAGCATTACGTGTTATTAATAATTTTAGATAATGTAAAGGTGAATTTATAACAAGTAAATCTCGCGACTTGCCCTCGTCAGTGTTAATATTTATACCTGCGCTCAATTACGCAGTTCCACTATATATATATATATATATATATATATATATATATATGTATATACAGGGTGTTACAAAAAGGTTGGGCTGGCTATACGTTTTGGATTTTATGGACAATTTTGAAAAAAAAAATCAAGAATAACTTTTTTCGATTTCGGCTTCATTTAGCCGCTAACCGCCATTCTGATAAGTGCTTATATAGATTACTGGTTTCTTTTTCTGATAATATTATGAGGAATCGTGTGCCATTATTATTATAAATTGGAGTTTGCAGCACTACCCAACTATTTAAAACAACATATGTGTGCACCTAAAATAGTACCTCACATCCACATACATTTTTAGCTAAATAAGATCTTACAATTTTACGGTTACTTGCTAGAACATTGCATCTAACGATTCAAACTCAATTTTGTACTCGATTTAACGACACTTCTACAACTTCTGTATTGGTTGTCCACCTGTCTTTCAAAACATAGTCTTTGGTTACTGTGTCAGTAGGAATAATATTCCATATGTCAATGGCCTGACTATTTTCGTTTTCCAATCCTAATATTTAATGGTAAGAATTGGGTTTATACCACCCGCCCAGAAAGGAAACCAAACCTCGAGTATCATTGCCTATTTCATATAATCAAACTTATTTTCTTCAACCCTACTTCATGGAATTCCATAACTATTTGTTATTTTACTGTTTCTTTTTTTGATAAAAATGTGGAGTTGTATTGCTCTTTGAAACATTTATACCATAATGTACACCATAAGGCCTAATTTCTCACAGAATGTCTTTCAAATTATTGTCCGCGCTTTGGCAACAACCTACTGGATTTCATTACTTCAACCCCTACTATGTCATATCGTTGAAATGCTCTCGTTAAAGTGCCTCCAAAGGGGAAAAAATATACAGAGTATTTAATATTTTTTAATATTTTTACCTTGCAACCTACATATGTATGTGTGTGTGTGTGTGTGTGTGTGTGTGTGTGTGTGTGAGTGTGTGTGTGTGTGTGTGTGTGTGTGTGTGTGTGTGTGTGTGTGTGTTGTGTGTGTGTGTGTGTGTGTGTGTGTGTGTGTGTGTGTGTGTGTGTGTGTGTGGTGGTGGTGTGGTGCGTGCGTGTGTGTTGCGTGTGCGGGTGTGCAGGTGCGTGTGCGCGTGCGCAGGCGCGGACGGGTGCGCGTGCGTATGAGTGTGCGTGTACCTGTGCGTGTTATTTATTATACACATAATTTGGCGGCAAAAAAATTCCTAAGGTCAAATTAAGGTATTCTTTCAATTGTTATTAATATCTAAATAACGATCAACTTTGTGAGAAAATGTCTGAACCAATTTTTTGATGTGTATGTTTGGATGCATTTTACATAACTTAATAAGATTTCTTGATACGGAACCAAATAAGCCTAAAAAATTAATGAAACAGTATTCAAGGTGCGTAAACCATATTTACAATATTTTTTACTAGCGGGATATTTTTTTAAGTTGATATCTAAATATCTATGTACGTATGCAACGTATCCACGTCACATAAAAAATGAGAGGAAATGGGAAACGGTTATCTCGACTAGCGAATAAGCCAAACGATTCTGAGACCGCAGAGCACTGGGACAGCGTCGTGGGTGTTTCGAAGTGTGGATAAAAATAAATAAGATGGTTAGGTTAGTTAGAAAACAATAGTCAAAATGGTAGACAGGCAGATAGGGAGAACAGATAAGAAACATGCGCCGCAAGCTTTAAAGAAAGAAAAGATAAGATATTATTTCTTGAAAGAGAGACCCTGTAAAGCTTGAAACAGGGAGCAATATGAATAGCAATTAAACGACAATTCCCTCAACAAGCGTAAATTCATTTCTAAATTCCCAACAAAACTACTATATGCAGAAGTTTAATATACGTGTGTATATGTATATACATGGTGTTACAAAAAGGTTGGGCTGGCTATACGTTTTTGAATTTTATGGACAATTTTGAAAAAAATCAAGAATAACTTTTTTCGATTTCGAATTCATTTAGCCGCTAACCGCAATTTTGTATTTTTCTAAATAAAATTATATCTGTGTTGTTTTTAAGATATTTTCATAAAAATTGGTACACGGATGTATCTTATAAAGACACAACATAGGAAAATATTCATTTACGTAATTTAATTTTTTCAAAATGGCGGCCATGTGAATTGTTTAACGTGGAATTACGAAAAATCGTAGCCCAAATGAAAATTTTACAAGAGACTAAATAATTTGTAAATTAATTTATCTTCCTAATGACACCTTGTTTGTTGCAGTTGGTTAAGAAATAAGGAAGATTGTAGTTTTCACGTTACGCGTTACTAGTTAATCGCGGTGCGGGAGTAATTCAAACAACAAGTAGGCGGCAGGCTTTGTTTGCACAAGAAAGGACGTGGTCGACAAATAAATAAATACAATAGCGTAAATAATAATAAATATTTGATGTGATGATATTTCACAGCGTAAAAGACTTACATATGGCAAACGGGTTGTAGCCAGTATTTATGGGTGGCGCACAGATAAACGATTGAATCGATCGAATCGATCAAATCGATCAAATCGATCGAATCGATCGAATCGATCTATCGATCAAATCGATGGAATCGATCGAATCGATCAAATCGATGGAATCGATCGAATCGATCGAATCAATCGAATCGATCGAATCGATCGAATGATTGCATCATTTTCCTTTTTCAAGATGTTGAAAACTGCGTAATGTATTTTATTTATTCGTTTACATTACAACTCTATTTACCTGGATTGCAATAACCAATGACAGAAATTTTTATTTCAAACGAACACCGCAGAAATTTAAAACCCACAACAAATAATACAAGCCTACACATTGAAATAGATTTAAAATAAATATACAACAGGACGGATTTGCAAATTGTACGCTAATAACAATAAAACCTGTTTACGAGTTTGCATTTAAACGTATGGTTTGAACGTAAATTGAACAATTTTACTGATCGCATCATTCTCAAAACAAACTCATAATTTGCAGGTTCAAGAAATGTTAAAACCTGTTTCAATATGTATCCCTTTTCAAGATGTTAAACAAGCTGTAGGAATTGATAACTAAAGCAAACTAATGATCTTGCTATAGTTTTATATCTTTTATTTTTAATTACGCCACATGGAAACAGCATTCACCTTATTTTAGAATTCAATTTTAGAGATCTTATTTCTGTATGTAAGATGTTGGTAAAAGTTATTCTCAAATCAAAACTTTCATCAAGTGTTTGTATCTAGATTATATTGAAGGAATATGTAGACATTGACCGCTAAAGCAAACGCACTAAGTGAGTATCTTATTCGTATAATTCTCAGAACAAAGATTATAATTAAAAATCTGTTTATTTATTTGATTGAGATTGATCTGTTTAGGACTGATTTGATTGATTGATCTGATTGATTGATTTGATTGATTAATTGATTTGATTGATTGATTGATTTGACCCACTACTTTTAATTATGACTCATAATTAAAAACAAAAAATGAAATGATTTGATTGATTAATTGATTTGATTTATTGATTTGATCCACTACTTTTAATTATGACTCACAATTTAAAACAAAAAATGGCTGCCATTAATTGACTTGATTAATTGATTGATTGATTTGATCCACTACTTTTAATTATGATTCATAATTAAAAACAAAAATGGCAGCGATTAATTGATTTGAATTAATTGATTTGATTGATTAATTGAGTAATTGATTTGATGCACTACTATTAATTATGATTCATAATCAAAAACAAAAAGTTGCTACCATTAATTGATTCGATTAATTAATTTGATCGATTGATTGATTCGTTCCGCTAGTTTTAATTATGACTCAATTACAAACATGGCTGGATTAATCGATTTGATTAATTGATTTAATTGAATGATTAATTTTATCCACCACTTTTAATTATGACTCATAATCAAATTGTCCATATTAGAACACTATTTAAAATTTCTAGTTTTTCAGCCAAGGGGATCCCAACAGGGGGCGAAGACCCGAGAACAAGTACCAGAGGCCTATAGCTCTCTTATGGCGAGGGGGAGAAGGCCCTAGAACCAGTTCCGGAGTCTTATAGCGGGGGCGAAGGTCCGAGAACGAGTTCCGGAGTTCTATATCAGTCTTGTAGGATAGTATCAGGGCTCCCCATATCAAATTTGCCGCCATAACAATTACAAAAATGGCCGCCAAAACAAAATGACCGAAAAGATGGCCGACAAGCCACCCCCTTCCCCTACTATTTTTAATTACGACGCCATAATTAAGATAATTGGACTCCTCCCCCCAAACTTGTTATTTTTGAACCTATTTTAAAAAATAAAAATGAGAAATCGTGGTTATAATCAAAAGATTAATACTAAAATTCTTATAAAAGAAGGTTATTTTAAAACTAGTCACTAAAAACAACACCTCGATGCAAAATAAAATAAGATCACCGATAAATTGTGAAATAAAATAAATTTACTATGTAAAGAATATATTCTTATTGTAAATAAATTTTATTACAAGCTAATTATTAAATTAATCAGCAAACAATGACGTGAGAACACTTGGTTATAAAGTACATGAAAATTTTGTTTGGAAACACCATATCGATCCTGCCACTTGGTCTTTATAATTACGCACATTTTCCATTACTTTACCTAAATCGCTATTGATCATTAATTTATAGAAACTTGTATCAAATCAATTTTTGACTTGCTTGCTTAATGTAGTATCGATTTGGATATGCTCTCGTAACGAAGCGATCTGTTTAAACATCAAGACTATTTAATTCTGTCAATTTTAAACCAAGCGCCAAATACATCTTTAGGTTCCTATAGTGAGCTATGCAATTACGTTTAGGATACAATGTGATTAATAATTTTTTAAATTGGAACCAGGTGGAACCATATGTTCTAGTGGTAGAGATAAGTAACAATGTAACCGATGTCTGAATCATCTGAAGTATTTAATATGGATTCAAGGTTGGGGTTATATGCAAAAGCAAGCTCGCCGTATCGCAATGGTTGCATTGATTTTCCAAAAAGGTTATTAGTACGAAAGTACATTAAATAAGTCATTGGGGCAGAAGGATCATAATTATTACTCATATACCTGTTTGGGAATTGGAGTCGTAGTTATTACCAATATAATTCTTATTGGCCTTCGCATAACGATTGGAGCACTGTGCTACTCTGTCCCTGATGCCGCTTTCAAAAAACATGACCATATTGATAGCAGTCAGCAGTTCTAATGTAACTTGTGTAATGTTTAACATTGAAATAAAATGCTAGGCCGGGGGCTGTATAATAGTGCAAGGACTCCAACGGATATGTACCTAAGAACGTTATTCGGAAATTTTCAAATAAATCTGAATACTTGTATCGCATGTTTGTATCGCAAAGATGTTCCAGACTTGAATCGCGTGTAGTTTGCATATTTAGCTCTTTATCGTTATCTAAGTAAGTGGCTAGGCTATCAATACTACTACATATAACCATAAAGGAATCTAAAAATCTAAATTGTATGTTGGTATTCTCTAAAGCCTTCGTAAAGGATATACACTTCTTGTTTAACGGTAACAGGAATACTTTTCCCAGAAAACCCATAGCTAGCCCTCGAATGAGCAAATGGGTATCATAACCACTCAAGTTATGAAAGATGTAGGGACAGTATGTGTGTCTTTAAAATTGAAAGTGCAATTTTGGATTGCCGCACCCCGAAACATCCCCGTCAAACGTTTATGGCCCTTTACCTTAATATCTGTCGTTCAATCCCGATTGCAGTAGTTCGTACAAAATTATCAATTTGGTCAGGTCACCACGATAACTGGCACGATGGTATTGATAATGTCGTTTGCCGTTTTATTTGTAGTTCTCCGGTAAACCATTGTATATAGTCCTCTGCCCTATACAAATGAAATTGTGATAATGAGTCACCATAAGAGCATTGAAGGCAATATATAGCAATATTTTGCTTAACCCAGCACCCGATAGATTGTAGATTTCTCCCAGCATCGGTCCAACCCTCACTTCCGGTCTACGTCAATGAACACCAAGAATTTGCCAACCCAACCCCTCTCCCATTGAAAATGGTCAATGGACTTTGACCCACTCCCTTCTTTTGACCTAGAAAATGGTGAATGAAATTTGAGCTCTCCCACTAATTTTGATGTAGAAAAAGGTCAATGAATTTTGGGGTTTCTCGGAACTGGTTAGACTTCTAATAATAACCACGTGTGACCTATTTTTTAAGCCCTGCACCCTTCTCATTCTTTGGAACTGGTTCTACTTGTAGATTTCCAAAAAGAACCATGTGTGACCTACTTTGAGGTGATTAAGAACTGACCTATTTTTATATTTGTAAGAATCAGCTCGTGTTTCCTACTTTGGGGTTAATAAACTATGGCCTACCTCTTCGCCTTTTGGTCTAGAAAAAGGTAAGTGAAGTTTTACCTCTTCCTATTCTTTTGACATAGAAGAATAGTGCGCGGCTACCCCCCTCCTTTGACCTAGAAAAAAGGGCAGGGCCATCCCCCTTCCTACTCTCTTTCTCTTTCGCACTTATAATCACCGAGCTATTTGTCTCTTTCTTACACATGTAAATCCTTATGTGCAGTAGCCATTCTACTCAACCTCTAAAGATGACCTTGAACCAATAGATGTAAAAAGAATTCACTCTAAAGAAGCATGTTGTGGTGGGATTTCTGCAAGTTCTGAATAGCTCTTTCTTGAAGTATTCACCCATGAAGGAAATGCAGACTTGGAAGGATAAATGGAAATGCTTTGACAACTTAAAAAACTCGCAAAGAATAATAGAAATGTCTTGCCGCACTAAGAATGATAATTCGGTATCACACCGTATTTGCCCAAGGTTTTTGGTTAAGTACGTATGTGACCAGATATTAGGTTTGTTATGTGAAAATCAAAACTTTCAAAATGAAAGTTTATAATTAAAACGTATTTTTTTAACGGAGGCCGTATATTTATAAACATATTTTACAAGCTTTAAACGTTCCAACAGCAATTGTAGGTATCCTCTTTATTAAAAATAGAACAGTGTTGAAATATTAGTGTCAACAAGTAAATTTGGTTAACATTAATATTCAAATATTTTATATTTTTGTACATTTACTTTTACTGCAACTGCTATTGAAACGTTAAAAGCTTGCAAAATTTGCTTTTAAACACTACTTCCACCCAAAAAATATAAGTATTTGAATAATCCAGTAAAGAGTATTTTTTACACTCCCGTATACTATTTTTGAGGGTCCTTGAATTCATTTCGCCATTTTTGGCATGCCGCCTACGTATGTATCTGTGTGCGTGCATGTGTGTGTGTGTTTGTATGTGTGTGGGGGGTGGTGTGTGTGTGTGTGTATGCGTAGGTGCATGGTGCGTCCATATGTGTGTGTGCGTGTGTGTGTGTGTGTGTGTGTGTGTGTGTGTGTGTGTATGTGTGTGTGTGTGTGTGTGTGTGTGTGTGTGTGTGTGTGTGTGTGTGTGTGTGTGTGTGTGTGTGTGTGTGTGTGTGTGTGTGTGTGTGAGTGTGAGTGTGTGCGTGTGCTGTGTTGCTTGTGTGGTGTGTGTGTGTGTGTGCGTGTTGTATGTATGTATGTGGGTGCGTGCGTGTTTGATTATCGAGCAAAAAACGAACAAAAACGGTAAATATTAAAAATCTGTAATAGTTTAATACTATGGTAACAATATACGTTAAATAGTCGTATAGATGGAATTAATGGTCACGTGATCGAGTGATCGGACTGGTTAATGGTCACGTGATCGAGTGATCGGACTGGTAATGCAAGGGACGAGAATTCTAACCCTCGACAAGAAAATTATTTTATTTTTGTTTGTTTTTTAATTTTACACTTTAAAACTTACTAAAATTTTTGTACAAGCGTTAAACACTAGAAATTACTTATAAAACGTATTTTGACCTGTTCTAAATGCAAGACATTGGAATTATCTATTAATATTTGAAAGTACATCTTAAAATACTATTAAAATATGTATTAAACAGAAAGTGAGAGCCCTTAAGAAACTTATTGTAATTTTTGTTTTAAAGTAGAATGAAAGTGCTTGGAAGGTGTCAGTTTTAGCATTTTATGCAGAGTTTTATTAAATCCGTTAGTACTTTTATAGCATGTATGTTTGTATACGGGAATGTTGAATGGAGACACTCCAGCTTTTTATTTTGTTCTTGTGTATTGAATTTTAATAGATCGTACCTAAAGTATACTGCGTTAAAGTTTAAATACACATAATGCAAAGTGCGAATACACTATTTTCTAGTGCTTGAGCGCAACTATGAGTCAATCGTTCATTAGTGTAACATATTATAGCTGATTAGTCCAAAGTCACATTTAATTCAGTGCCAAAAAAATTGTTTGTATATTTTCTTAAATAAAGACAAATGTTATGATTAGTATTAGTATAAAATTAAGATAATTGATAATTACGCTAATAATTACATTAAAACGTTTTAGGGTTTTAGAATTTTTGGAACGTAACTATGTACAAATTGTGTTAATGGAACTACGCACAGTGGTCTTGTATATCTTAATGTCATGTTAATAATGCACATTTTACCTGTTTAGGTTATTTTACTTAATGAAAGCAATTATTATGACATAACCAGAGTTACTTTTTTTTCTATTTATCTTCAAAGCAATGTATGTTCTTGCATACAATTGTTCGATTGTATAAGGACAATAAACATTATACATTTTAAAGTAACTAATTCAAAATGTGCCTTTATCCCATTCAGGTCATATAACCATTATGGTCTAGGATTCGGCAAGCTTTTGCATAAATTCTACCGTATTCGACAGCAGCTAATAAAATATACACACGCACGAAGTACACATATTCCGTAATTTATAGTAAGGAGATTTGAAATATTTTGATTTAGAATTTATGTCATAACATATTTCTATTTTATAACCAAATAAGGGTTGATACTTATCGATTTTAGAATATCGAATTTAACTTATGTGTATCAGTAAAAATCTATCTAACATTCTTAAAAATTACTACCCTCCGTTCAGATATCTCTTAATATTTGAGCTTTACAGTAAGTCTCATGCTTCGTTATCAACAAACAGTAGCAAAATTTTCCGCAAGGAGCGCTGCTGTGCTAGCGTCCCGGCGAAAACTGCTGCAGTGGTCGGCTTGAATTAGTGCAAGATGTACCGCCTGAAAACGCCAGCCGTCGGAAAAACTCTTCTTACAGTGCTAGTGCAAGCTATGGCTCGTTATGCCTAACCGCGCTTATTCAAAGCATTTTTATCTGTGTTTCTTATTGTTCTAATCCTTGATGTTTATGTGCTTCATATTGGATAGTGAGAAAGGTAAAGAACTTGTGGATTCATTTCTATTATTAAATAAAACATGTTTTAATAAGTTTATTGAAGCTTTTTGAAATAAAATGCAGAAATTAATTCAGTAGATATTATATATTTTTGTGCAGGAACGCGTAAGAATAAGGAAAATAAAAACTTTGAGATAATGAAGTGCCTCTAGCAAGAACTAACACAAATGAGGAAAGCAAAGAATAATAAAACCTTTCAAGGGGAGAAATGGAAAAACAAACTATATGCTAAAAGAAATACTGATTATAAAAGCTCGGAACGCCATTTTTTTCTGTTTTTCTCATTAGTTTTTTTTCCTTTTTGTATACGGTCTTCCAAATCAATTAACGATCTTTTAAACGCAAGATTATATTTGATTAATAGTTGGGTACTGCTTACTTCTAAACAAGAAAATGCGGTTGTAAAATGAATTCAAAATTAGTCGTACCTTGAAAATAAATTAAAACGACTAACTTCAAAGTTTGAAAATTTAACGAAATAATAAATTTTTCATCTTGACACTAATTCAACATTTAGAGCAAGTAATTAGGTAAAATAATAGCTGACATTCCACCCTGTTGCAGAGTTCTGGGTGTAAGGGATGAATTTCTGTTATAATGGTCGTTGCTAAATTAAAATTTGACTTATACTACTTTATTTAAATACTACAAAACGTGTTTAACGGTTTAAAATTAAAATAATTTTATTCATAAATTAGTTTTCGTGTTAATTACTTTTGCATAAAAAATGCATATTTTAAATGCAAAATTTATAAAAATAAGATGCTCAGAGTAACATAGTGGTCGTATTTCTGTATTACAATTCTATAAAGTTCTGAAGGTTTGATCGTAAACACCTAAAAATGTTTGTTATAGCATTTAAAATACATTTCATCTATGGTTATGTAATATGAACAACCAATCTGTATTTTCTAATTAATGTACAAAAAAAGTTCATACGATATTATTTACACATTTATCTGAAAGTTAGCTTCTGCAACATTAACGATTACGCGGAAATTATACCCCATGTACATGACAGGTTAATTATTAAAAAGAATTCGAATATTCATAACTGGCCGGAACTGCTCCATAAATTTATTTCTAAACATCAGCTTCAGATACTAAGTTTATAAAGTCGTGTCAAAATATTGGTATTGTATATAAAGTATGTCTACAAGATACAATTATACCTCTACACTAAACGAATCTGCGAGTTGCGTTATAGAATACTAGAAAAGTTCTGTGCTTTTAACCTTATACTGTTTTCTGTTTTTACAGATTTCATTCAAAACACTAATCCATCCCCATGTTCTGAAAATCATTGTTAACAGGACAGATGGATACAATTTTATAGGCGAAATATTAAATTTTCATACATTATTGTTAATTGTTATAAAAATCGGGTTTGTGATTTTGGATAGATTAATCTCACGCATCGTGTGCGTATAGAATGCAAATGACAGTAAAATTGGGAAGCCAGGTATTGTCAGTTTCATAAATTATTATGGGTACCTATCTAATCCAGAAGCAATGATTTTCAAGTTTGTAAATGCACAATTTTGTATCAATAAAGTAAACTCGTTCAGTAAAATCCCGATTGTTGGATTCCTTAATGGCATATCTAGTCCCCATCACATACAATCGTTCAGCTTGAAATACGAATCGGTTGGAAAATTTGATCGCTTGTAATTGTCGTAAACATTGGAAATTGAGATTATGTGTGTAAATTAAAGTCTAAGATTAACATACATTTTGCGGTTTACTATCACTCACTTTGTTGTTCATTGTACCTATTTTTTGTAACAATTATAGAAATTTTAGGCTAGATAAGTTAAGTTAGATGATGGCAGTTGCTAAGGTGCTGTATGTAATTACTAATTACCTTCCTACCTACATATACATAGGTATAGAAGGTTATATAATCGAATTTTGTTCATTAACGCTAAATCGACTTATTTTATTTTACAACGTTTGACTCAGTTTCCCCAAGATCGGCCATGAATTCTGTGTGTGAGTGTGAATGTGTGTTTTCATCTCTCCTGGAGCTGAGTAGATTTTGACTGAAATACAACGACGCAGAGGCGGGGTTGATTAGGAGCAGTTTTTGTTTTTATCAAATATTTCAGAAACTAAAAATACCAAGACATAGACCTTAAACATATCATTTACAAGGTAGAGTTTAAGCGTTAGTTTAAATTCGGTTAATATCTGAACAACAATTAACTCTGTAGGCAAATGTGTAAATATATTTTTTAAAGAAAGTTTAATTTTTCGTAACTTTTTTTTATTAAGTTTCTTAATACATAACGAAATAAGTCTAAAAATGAATTAAATAAAATTAAAAATGCTTAAATTGTATTACCGATATCTTATAGAAGCGGACGGCTTTGGAATTATCTATGTCTATTAACCTCTATCTGATAATGAAGTTTTTAAATGTCCATCTGACATATTATTGTTTTTGCTTTCACAATGTTGCCTATTTTCGTTATAAACGTGTTAAAAAAGTAGATGCATAATTATCCTAAAATAGCTATTTATGTATCAAGTCCATAATACAAGGTTTTATCGAACGATTCCGGTTTATTGCTCAGCGAGCGTAACAAGTTCAATAAAGCCTTATTATTATGGACGAGTTGCATACAAAGCTTTATGTTCGACTTTTTGACTTATTAATAAAAAAAAACAAAATTCAATGACATTTTTATTATTGTTGTACATATTTATTTGAAAACGTCAAAATCTGACATCGGCTCATTATTGGAAAGGATTGATTTCATAAATTTTATGTTTAGTTAGGTTTAGTTGCAATGTTAATTTAAATAAACTTATTATGTTGACATTGACAGTTGTACATATTAATTTGAAAACCTGACATAATAGTAAAATAATGTAAGTTTATTTGACTAGTACAATAAAGGGGTACAGAGGTGAGCAAAAGAAACTGAGACAATTAATCCAGGCACTTTACGTCTGTGGTTCAGAATTTACCTTAGCATGAAACTGACTTTGCTTCAACTGTCATTGACATTAGCGCGTCTGTTATGTCCTCACTTAATTTAGTTGCGGTATTCTTACAATTTTCAAATTGACAAGGACTTCAGATGTGAATTTTACAGGCATTTTGATTTTTCACCACAACACAATTCACACAACTAAAATTTAGGGTGTCCTAGTTTTTTCTGCTCGCAATCGTACTTTATAGTCGCAAAACTATGTCACAGACAGTCCTTTGTAACATGGTCGGACAAATTATTATTAAAATTATTTTATTTCTTTTGATTTCCACTTTGTAGGTTCGAGGGTCGTATATTGTTCCACACCAGATATTTTTTAAGTGTAAACATGGTTTCATCGCTCGCACTTGATTGTGAATCTTGCCTGGATAACATATGTATTACATTTTGTATTGTTTTGCAGTCTTTAATAACAAAACCTCTAAATGAGAGATGGCAGGGAAGTGATGAAAAAAGCAGATTGATAGCAAAAGAGAAATGCCAAACTATAGTGAAACCATTGAAGTTTGTATTTTTCCTAGGGAAGGTATATGTCATAATATGTGAAACGGAAAAGTTAGAGATGGTTTTCGCATTATACAGGCGGTACATGCGAAAATCTTTGACTACGAATGCAAAAAAATGCAGTACTTCAAAGTGAATGACCATACACTTGAAAAAATAAACAAATTTAAATACTTAGGCGTAACAATAGAAAGGAATGAGAAACAAAGAGAGGACGAGGAAATCAGTGAGAAGCTACAAGTCCAATGATGATGTCGCAGAAGAGACCATGTGCTTTACAATGAAAGATGCAGAGAGAATGAGAAGGTGTGAAACGAGAATAATAAGAACAATAATAGGACCAGTATAAGTAAAGGAATGACAATATAGGAGAATGAACCGTGAGATAGTAAAAGAAATTGGAGGAGAAGATATAGTAAAGAACATAAAAGCGAGAAGAATCGAATGGCTAGGAGATGTAGTGAGAAATGACCAATGACCAAAACGACAGTATAAAAATGATAACAGACTGGAAGCGAATATAAAGCCGAGCGAGGGGTAGACCAAAATTAAAATGGTTAGACGAAGTAGTGGAGGACCTACGACAGATGGGAATAGTAAAGTGGAAGGAGGAGGCCAAAAATAGGAAGAAATGGAAGTGGATAGTGAATAAGGCAGACACACCCAAAACTATAAAATATAAGTGTATTAAAAGTTAAAAACTAATAACAATTTTTAACATCAAGTGTAGTGATTAGTGAACAAAGGGAAGTAATCCACCCACAAAAAATTGGATTAATAAAGCCATAAGCTGCTAAATTCCTACCGGAATGCAACGCCAATGATGATGATGATGATGATGAGATTAATTTTTATTCAAGGGTGGATACTTCTGAATGAAAACCATTTATTCATTAAAATAAGCGATTTGAAAACAAATACAATTTGAATAAGGTGACAACAATGTAGATTGCGAAGGAGTGAAATTTTTTTAATTTTAACAAAAGCGAAAGGGTAATGGCGAAAGAAAAAGATATAATTAAGCGATATTAATGATATCCGATCGCAATATTAGATATTTCTATTATAACTTATTTTTCGTTGCGGAATTCTGTAAGTTTAAAATTCGATTTATGCCTGTGAACCCGCGTGATCCTATGGTCAGAGCAGGGGCTAATATGCGGTCACGCAGATTGGACGGAGTAGTTTCAGTACGGGTAGTATAAAAAACGCAGTCGAGGGCCGATCAAATTAGTGCGAGGAATTTAATACTTTACTTTGCTATTTCAAAAATTAATATTATGATTAGTGAGAAATGAGTAATCGAGATTTATAGGAGATAAGGGCGCGCCCGAAAGGGTGTGACCGAAAAGGCGCGACCACAAGGACGCGAGCGATATAGCCAAATGGACAAAAAATTGCGGATCCACATTGGCGCATGCTACATAGGCTCGAGTTACATAGGCGCCAGTACAGAAAAGCGCAGAACCACATGCCGCTGTTGAGTTAGCTTACGGAGGGGTAGACAATTTGTCTACAATACTTTATTTTACAACTCCAAAACTGTATAAGCTATTTGATTTAAATTTAACACATGTCCTTAAGGCTAGTGTTTGAAACTTAGTGATTTTTGATAGTGAGCGGATAAAAAGAAAGTTTTTCGAGTCACCTGACTCAATTTTTACTTTCCTCGTGGAGCATAAAGGAAAGTATTATAATCGTAAAAAATTTGGTAATGGATGTGACATGTTTTTTGACTTCTTAGTATCATAAGGATTACAAAAAAGCAGGTCATTATGTTCCATCTTTGTGTCGTCGTTGTCGCCGTCCGCCGCTAGATCTTTAGTCACTTAATATTCTAAACTGCTGGGAAAATTAATACGAAATTATACGAAACTGTTCCTATAGTGCTGAAGTTGATTACATATAGGTTAATTAAAAAGAATTTCGTACTGTTTCTAAATAAAATTTAACTTTAAAACACAAATGTTGCACATTTATTAGCTCCAACAGTGTTTATTTATACTAAAAAAATGTATATGCAGGGAAAAAAGAATGAAATTATTTTTTCTTCAATTGATTTCCAAGTAGGCGTTGAGGGTATCAATTACAAAGGGTATTAACTCTGTACACTTACAAACACCCAAATCTGAAGGAAATTTTCAGAACTTCTATATCATCACACTCTATGGAACGTACTGAGTCAGTTTCTTCACACAATTCCTGTTATTCCGCCAAATCCACCCATAAACGTCAAAGATACGCGTAAGCTCATCAATACCAAAGTATCAATACAAGATATGTTACGGTATAAACCAGCAGTAAAACGAAATAACAGATAAAATTGGCTGTTTCTCGACTATCCAGCGGTCAGGGTAGTTAAGATGTACTAAATTTTGTGCACAATAAGTTAGTTTATCACCTATAAGTCCAAATAGGGGTTGAAAACTCATAAAACCGGAAACGGGAGTCAGAGTATTTGAAATGTCAAAATAGGGGTTGAAATGCCTAATTACGTTAGTTCACAGCTCGCTCAAAATACACAAATAACTTGGTTACTAATTTGAAAAAAAAGTCTATTGTTGCGTTACGTTACTACAAAAAAAGTTCTACACTTAAAGCAATTTCACTTCAACAAACAAAAATAAAATAAAAAAAAACCACTTTAATTCTGTACACAACCACTTGAAATCAGATTTCTCAAATCGCAATCAATTATGTTCAAGCCATAAATGAAAAAAAATAATGCGGTAATTCATCGGCCTCTAAATGTTACTCTACAGTTGAATAATCGCTTGAAAAACTTTCGGCCGTAATTGTGTTATTTAAACTAAACACAATGTAATGACGTCAATTCGAAGAGCAAATAAAAAAAAAATTAAACATTAAAAATGCGTATCGTCAGATGATGTGTAATAATAGGTTCATGCAAAGAAAAACACAAGTCCAATAACCTATATATATATATATATATATATATATATATATATACATATTGTAATGTCTAAATAATTCACAAATGGGGATAGAGTTCAATTAAATAATTTGTAAATAATTATTATTATGCACCGCATTAGCACAAATCTCAAGTGGGGACAGAGTTCAATTTGATTTGTTGGAAAATATAATAAATATAATTTAAACTTTGATGCGTATTTAATTTTTTTATTATATGAATTGAATTGCATTCCGAAGTACAACTGGAATTATTAAATGGTTCTTTATTATGTGGATTCCACGTTATATCAAATATCTTGTATGTGAAATGAGACTTACTAAAGTTTGCACAATGACGCATGCGTTGCGTATTAACTGAAATCAAATACCAAACTGTCAAAATTGTTAAATGGTAACTTTCTAAAAATGTGATCTTAATTTTGTAATTGAAATTGAAATTTGGAAAGAAGACTAAAGTTTTAATTGTTTTACAGATGTTTACACAGCTATTGCATAAACATTTACACCTATACATAAAATATAAATGCAGGAAATCACACAAATAATGAATACAAGTTGAAGGGTTATGATTAAAATTGACTCACATGTGCATCGGCATAACTTCAAAGGATGTGTTCATACAGCTGGTTCCATTTCCAAACGTAAGCTCCTTCCAATCTGTGATCGATGTTATTGATCCGTTCCACTTGCTGCTGCAGTACTTCCAATAATTCAATAATGTCCTCGGATAAATTGTGGCTTTTCTTGTGGTAAACGTGCTTATAATTGCTTAAATGTTTTCACTCAAGCACTAAATTATTGATTATAATATTTAATTGTTGTATTAAAATGCTTTAATTATTTTCGGTTTAAATATTGTTTTAATTTTAAATTAAATTCACTTTTCTTTTTAGCATCCGAAATGGAATATCAGTTATTAATATATCGCAGCAGGAATTAAACATCAATTGGAAAAATTGAATAAATTTTATTTACGACAACGTAACCAAAAATAAATTACAACAACCGAAC
The DNA here is from genome assembly GCA_036346205.1 of Vesta saturnalis. Taxonomy (NCBI): domain Eukaryota; kingdom Metazoa; phylum Arthropoda; class Insecta; order Coleoptera; family Lampyridae; genus Vesta; species Vesta saturnalis. The sequence goes on along the minus strand of JARFJB010002314.1, from coordinate 428,328 downwards.
TTTTAAAAACGTCAAACATAAATCGTAACAAACTGTTAAATTTAAATCGTAATAAACTTTACGAACATGGAAATTTATCGGTAACCTAACTTTATTTAAGATTGTAGGTTAAAAACAATTGTTTCTGAACTCTCGTCTCTTCAATAAATTCGTATCAAAATTTCCGATAAAAAACGTGGTTTTAAACTTACGTGTTAACACAAAACACAACACTTTGACCTTTGTCATAAAAATTTAAACTTTGAGAAACAAATAGAAGAGAGAGTCTGTTCTGGAACAATTCCTTATATACTCTCCTTTTAGCTACCAAATTTTTTTCTAAGAATATAAACAAGGTAACCAAGTCTGTGATTGGTCAAAATAAATTTGAAAACCTATCTAAAATATAAATTATGCTATAACTTTCTTAATAAGCTACTGATTTAAATTTTAAAACAGAAATGAAATCTGTGCAAGATTCCGCACAAAATGATACCTCACTTGATATACATCTGTTAAAAAATGTACGATTTGACTTATCCTAAATTAAATTTGCTTATATCTAAAAAATCTTACTTTCTACACTTAAACTAAATACATATTCGTGATCTGCACGAAAATTTGAATTAGAAAACATTTAAATTTAGAGGAAAATCCTTTTTACATACGAAATTTGTGTAGTTAACCCCATTTTAATAAATTTATGTTCAAATGACTTGTACAAAGTAAATTACTGCATGGAAATGAGGAAAACCTCCTATTAATCACATTAACAATTTATTCTAAGCTCAACTTATTCTATAAAACTATAAATTTGCAAAAACCTTAAATTTAAAACTTAACCTAACTTAATTCAAATGTTACTCTCACAACTTATAAAATCTGTCTTTAATATTCCCAATGTTCACTTTTATTGTAGCGTTTAAATTTTAGTCACATCAACAATCCATATTGTTAAACACATTTCTTTAAAAATCTTACACAAAAATGTATCTGCATGTAAATATCCATATGTTAAATTGTTGTTTAAATTGTGCTTAATGTTTACTATGCACTACTTTTTCTGTCGCACTTATATTTTAACTAATACTGTGAGTAATAATTAAATCATGTTCGTACTGTAACCCTTTCTCAAATTTTCACATCTTTCCTGCATTTTACCTGACTTAAAATGTCCCTAATATAAACATAACTCTAGACTGTGTGTTAAACATCTGTAAAATACCCAAATGCCAAAATACTTTATGTGAACTGTAAATTTAATAAGATAATATCTACGAACTTAATCGTACTTACAAATATAACTTCATTTAACCTTCCTGACATGTTTCTTATGTAGCACAATGCTTTTTATAACTGAACCAAATTGTGCAAATCGTATTAAGCCCTTTTCATCAAAACAAATCACTTTCTTTCAATCGTTTACCAAAATACTTCAAATAAATTCAGTGTAAATATACCGTAATTGATCTCAAATTGTTCTATATAACAATTACAAGCTTAAACTCTCAAATTCCTGTCTTAACCTTATATCTAACCATCTCAATATATATATATATATATATATATATATATATATTATATATATATATATATATATATATATATATATATATATATATATATATATATATATATATATATATATGTAATGTAAATAAAATCGCATACAGTATTGTTTACTATGCGATTTGCATCAAATAGTTTATCTAAATTGGCTGTGACTCTAGCTAGAGTTTCATTAACGGCCTTTTCCTAGATTTAAACGATAAAATAATCAAAAGTTAATCTCCAAAAGAACAGTGTGTTTATGCACTTGTACATAGCAATAACATATGAATGAAATACACACAAGAATTTATTTAATTTTGTCAGCCACAATAAAAAAAAAACACAAAAATGTTACTTTACTTGGGGAGGCCCTTTTATTACACAGACACCTATGATGCACTCAGAGGGTTATCTTGTCGATATGATTGATGCTGGGTTACGCTCGTAAGTTACAGTAACAGATAGCTAGTGACTGCTTCCCTTTTAGTTCGCGTTTGATTCCAATTTCAATTGATCGTGTCTACACTAATCTTTACATTAATACGAAATTCGTTCACTTTACTTTACTTTACTCTAGTACTACTGGTTATCTATTATTCTTCGTTAACTATACACCAAAAGCTGGTTTATTTACAGTGCGTTACTTATTATTTATCTTTACACTAATAATGTATAAGTTCTGAATAATTGTTATTATTTTTAAATTACGAAATCCTTTATTTTATTTACGACAGGTTATTTATTTAATAGCGCACTGTTAACTGTAGGCTAGAAACTTTGGAACAAACGTTGTATTTTCCGATAAAAAGCGAAGACTTCTCCAGAGAATGACGAAAGCACTTGGTATCTTAAACACTAAACGCCTTTCTGGATCTCGATAAGCCCCATGGGCAAAGTGCACAAGATGATAAACTGGTATCGTGAAGGCTGAACATTTATGTGATCCCTTATTTGGAATGTGAGGGGATGAACACCCTGCTACGAGAGTTCCTTCAACACGAACCTTGCTCAACGCTGTTCCGCAGTAAAACTACGTCACCATAACGATAAACTTAGCGCTTCCAAGCCTAAACTACCACTGCTCCTGTGAATAATTTCACTTGTCGCCACATTGGTTTTTCCACACCCCCTATCTAGTTAGCCAAATAAAGAAGAAGGTACTCCAATTTACTACCAACGCGCATCCATGAAGTTCTACTCAAAAATCGTCGAGTGAAATTGCATCGTCAGCAGAGCATACTTCTCGTAATATTATCTAAGTAATTCGATATATGATAAATTGAAATTTTTAAGTAACGCTAGCCTTTACTGCCCTGTATATACAGTCAAATTATTTGTTTAAAACCAAACTCTTATCAACGGAAATGGTACCACAATGACGCCTAACTTTAACTTTTGCAAAAGATTTACCTTACACTGTAATCATTTGAATGCGTTCTTTCATTTAAATTTTATATGACGCAATCTCAACGTGATTAAACTTAATTTCTCCAATTTAAAATAACGAACACATTTATTTATATAAAACTATCCTTATTTACAAAGACACTAACGAATGTTAGAAAATACAAAAAAAATTCGTAAACCATTTAAATACGTAAACGACAAAAGAAAACGTTACAACAAAAAAGCTTCTCCAACCGTTATTGCGTTACTACATCTAGTTAAGAGAACCTATACTACATTTAAGATGTTCGGTACTAACAAATAATTTACAAATTCGAAATTTATCGGCAAATCTTGATAAAATCATGGACACATGACAGATACGCATAAACTTTATTGGAGAAAGTTGCAGAGAAGTACAAACTAAAAAACTTTTACTAGTCTTTCTTTAAAGCTTCCGATATCAGTGAATCTTCAAAAAGGACAAACCCAAAAACTTGTAGATTTCTTATCTGAAAAAATTTTATACACCGATTTCGTTGGGATCGTGGAAAACAGATTTACTGGAAGAGCTAAGTGTTGTGTCAAAATTTGGGATGAATGTTACCCAAAATGTATATTTCCACACCAATTTGTTGATGTCGCCGCAAAAGGGATTATCTCCATGACCCAAAGTCAAATTCGTTGGTGCATGGGCATTGATCATCATTTGCGTCGCATTATGTTGATACAACGATTTTTTATGAATTCGGTAAAATTTCGTTGCACTTGCGGCAAAATGGTTTGTCTTGTGACCAATGGGTAAATTTTGTGATCCATGCGTGATGGTTTTGTGGTACAGTGGATGACCAAGAGCTAAATTTCATCCCAATCTGTGTTGCCAATATTTGGAATAAATGCTGCCCAAAATGTATATTTTCACACCAATTTTGTTGAAGTTGCGGCAAAACGGATTCTTTCAATGGCCAAAAGTCAAATTCCTGGTCCATGACTGTTGGTCATCATTTTTGTTAGATGTTACCCAAGGTTTATGTTGATACACCAATATTATCATGGACGCGGAAAAATAGATTGTCTCAATGACCAATAGATAAATGTTATGACCTATAAGTTTTGGTCCGAATTTGGACTGAATGCTACACAAAATCTACATTTATTCATTAATTTCGTTGGGGTCGCAGCAAAATGGTTAGCCTCAATCCCCATGAGCTCTCGATGAGAATGTCGATCAGGATTTGGGCTGAATGTTGCCCTAAATATGTTTTTATACACCAACTTCATTGTGATTGTAAAAAAATGGATTACCTTCATGATCGTGCGGCCCATGAACGTTTGTCAGCGTTTGAGCCGAATTTTGCCTCAAATCAATGTTTATACATCAATTTTGTAGCAGTTGCAGGAAAATTAGATTGCCTATTGATGGTCAAGAGCTAACAACAAGTACTAGAAGTATTTGGCCATAGTGTTTCCTTTATACGCAACGTGTCGTTCACGATAACAAGGGAAGGTTCTGTGATACGGCTTACGGATTTTTAGTGTAACCTTTATTACACGCATGAAAAAAAAACATAAATAACAATCGATACTGTTTAACCCGTTTTCCTTATAAAATTAGTTTTTATTCAAAATAATTACAAACAATTAGTAAATTTATCAAAGAAATAATACTGAACTGGTTTCCTACGATTTATTTATCTCTAATCGACACAATTATGCCAGTACTACAATATTACTTCATCTTGTAATTGGGAGATACATCTCGCGGAAATTCCATCATATTCCTATTATTATAGTCGGAATGATCCTAAAACATCCTTACATAAAATTTTCCTTTCCCAAAAATAATGTCTATCAAACCTTATTTCCTAATTCTTTCCACAACTGCCCTATTATTATTTAAAAATGTTATCAGTTGTTATCCTGTTTCCCACTCTCTCATTTCCCCTATATATACCAGATTCCCAGCCACACGATTATTATTATTTTACTTACTTTCGAAGTATCTTGACTTATTTTGCACTTATTTACCAGAATAGATACCAACATACTCCTTAACTATATACCTATACCGGATCGGATACGAAATGCATTAGACATTCCCTATAGTTATTATAACCTTTGTTACAAATTAGTCCCTGACAAGACATTGCTTTTTCCTTACTGCAACCATCCTGACTTATTCACTTACTCACATGACCAGATACCTTACCCGACACTGATTTTCATAAAACTACCTGACTAGCCAGCAACGTTGAAACACCTTCATCCCCTTTATTCCACTCTCATCACCCAAGCTACCACCAGTTCTGATCCAAAACTAGTTACCGGACACTGTCAATCCCCTCTCATACTTCCAACTACCCTTGTCGTAGGCACAATGATATCCAGCGTACTTGGCTACTATAGCACCGAGCTCGGGATAGCAAATTATCTAAAGCGCGTAGTAGTTGAATTGCCGCAGGTATATCCCGTATTTTCACATAGTGCGTCATTTGCTACCAGTTATAAAATTATATCTTCTCACCACACCAGAGGGAGAGAGAGGAGAGGAAGAGAGGAAGAAGGGAGAGGGGAAGAGGGAGAGGGAGAGGGGAGAGGAGAGGGAGAGGGAGAGGGAGAGGGAAGAGGGAGAGGGAGAGAGGAGAGGGAGAGGGAGAGGGAGAGGGAGAGGGAGAGAGGGAGAAGGGAGAGGGAAGAGGGAGAGGGAGAGGGAGAGGAGAGGGAGAGGGAGAAGAGGGAGAGGGAGAGGGAGAGGGAGAGAGGAGAGGGAGAGGGAGAGGGAGAGGGAGAGGGAGAGGGAGAGGGAGAGGGAGAGGGAGAGGGAGAGGGAGAGGAGAGGGAGAGGGAGAGAGGGAGAGGGGAGAGGGAGAGGGAGAGGGAGAGGGAGAGGGAGAGGGAGAGGAGAGGGAGAGGGAGAGGGAGAGGAGAGGGGAGAGGGAGAGGAGAGGGAGAGGGAGAGGGAGAGGGAGAGGAGAGGGAGAGGGAGAGGGAGAGGGAGAGGGAGAGGAGAGAGGAGGGAGAGGGAGAGGGAGAGGGAGAGGGGAGAGGGAGAGGGAGAGGGAGAGGGAGAGGGAGAGGGAGAGGGAGAGGGAGAGGAGAGGGAGAGGGAGAGGGAGAGGGAGAGGGAGAGGGAGAGGGAGAGGGAGAGGGAGAGGGAGAGGGAGAGGAGAGGGAGAGGGAGAGGGAGAGGAGAGGGAGAGGGAGAGGGAGAGGGAGAGGGAGAGGGAGAGGGAGAGGGAGAGGGAGAGGGAGAGGGAGAGGGAGAGGGAGAGGGAGAGGGAGAGGGAGGAGGGAGAGGGAGAGGGAGGAGGGAGAGGGAGAGGGAGAGGGAGAGGGAGAGGAGGGAGAGGGAGAGGGAGAGGAGAGGGAGGGGAGGAGGGAGAGGGAGAGGAGAGGGAGAGGGAGAGGGAGAGGGAGGGAGAGGAGAGGAGAGGGAGAGGGAGAGGAGAGAGGAGAGAGGAGAGGGAGAGGGAGAGGGAGAGGGAGAGGGAAGAGGGAGAGGGAGAGGAGAGGAGAGGAGAGGGAGAGGGAGAGGGAAGAGGGAGAGGGAGAGGGAGAGGGAGAGGGAGAGGGAGAGGGAGAGGGAGAGGGAGAGGGAGAGGGAGAGAGGGAGAGGGAGGAGAGGAGAGGGAGAGGGAGAGGAGAGGGAGAGGAGAGGGAGAGGGAGAGGGAGAGGGAGAGGGAGAGGAGAGGGAGAGGGAGAGGGAGAGGGAGAGAGTAGTAATAATTTTGAGTTAACTCAAACTGTTGGTTTAGTCAAAAACAAACACAATGAATGTAAAATTTAAATTTTACACACCAATGCAACCAAGATAAAATTGTGGTAGCGTTTTTATTGATTAACTCGCGAAGGGTTATCGTTTAATTGTTTATATTTATTCAGCTAAAAGTAAACGGAAGAAGGTTTTATATAATGCAATCAAAATACGGATAAAAATTAAACAAATGAATAAATGAGTAGATTGAAAAGGAAAACGCTTCGGGGCGTTTCTAGGGTATAAATTTTGAGTTCATACAAGCTTAATTTAGTAATGTAAGATGAATGAAATTTAATCGGCAAAAGGAAAAGTTTGGATTATATAAAGTTTATATATGCTTTAAAATTGCAAGGCATGCATTATTTTGTAAAGTAATTAAACAAAAATCGTTTCGTTTTTCTCAACACCCTTGTAATTTTCTGGACATGGCACACAGAATTTAAAATTTCATTACGTAGTATAATTTTAATGTGTAACTGAACTTTAACATGTGAAAGCAGACTAATTTTCTTTATAACTTATTAACTCGATATTGAAATTTAATTATTAAACGCGCTTCACGCGGGAACCTGCTTGACTACTTCATAACGAGGTTAAATCAGGACTACGTCTTTACTCTTTTCACCTTACCTCAAAAGCCTAATTGCCAACTGTGCATTCCTTTTCGCCCAAAAAAGGCCGATCCCATTAACTACTCACCAATTACCATTACTTCCATTTAATCTAAAGTCATAAAAAAAGCTGTCAATCAGCAACTACTAGCTTTCCTTGAATCTAACAAACCCGTTAGTAATCACCAATATAGTTTCAGCCGTTCAACTGGTGATCTTGTTTCATTTGTGACTCAAGTATGGAACAATAGATTAGAACTGTCAGGTGAAATAGTTGTAGTCACTTTAGCTATCTCAAAGGCATTTGATCAAGCTTGGCATAACTGTTTACTTGCCTAACTCACCTTGTGTGGTTTAACTGACAAAAGACAAATACGTGTCGGCTTATTTTCAAAAGAAGTTGGCATTAACGCGGGCATGCCACAGGGAAGGGTTATAGCTCCTAGCCTTTTTCTGTTATACCCAAATGATCTTATTTCTTCAACGATTAACCCGATCCATTGCTTTGCTGACGACCTTCGTTGTTGTTCATCTCAGTATAGTCATAATAACAATCCACCTTCTATCGTAAATCAACACATTAAAGCTGAAATTGTCACTTCAATCAACAAGGACATTAAACGTATCCTTGAATAGGGAAGTAATAATCTAGTCAAATTTAATGCTAAGAAAAAATCGATCATTGCCTACTGTAGGTATAAGTGGTTCAGATCTTAAGCCTTCAATCAACAAGGACATTAAGCGTATCCTTGAATAGGGAAGTAATAATCTAGTCAAATTTAATGCTAAGAAAACTCAGTGTTGCAGCCAAAAAAATCGATCATTGCCTACTGTAGGTATAAGTGGTTCAGATCTTAAGCCTTCAGACCGTTCTTCTGTCAGCTGCTCGTAAAATAAGCTTCTTGTAGAGATCTAGCAGTACGTTATCTTCCGACATATCTTTCTGCTATATAAGGCCCAAATTCGACCTCGTCCAGAATATAAATCTCACCTCTGGGCTGAGTCTCCCCAATACGCTCTCGATATCGTTAATCGTATCCAAAGAAGAACGATTAGTCATATAAATGATTAGTCCTTAACTTCTGAAATTCAGTTCCTCGAGTATAGAAGAATCGTTTCAATTCCTCCTTTGTACTATCGGTATTACAACAGTTATTGTGCTGCTGAATTACATTCTTTGATTCCATCTCAAGTCACCTTTGCTAGGAATACTTGGTTTACTCATTCACATCATTAATATGCAGTACAAATATCCACTAGTACAAAACGGGCGCAATCCACGTTCTTCTAAACGGATTCTAAACTCTGGAATAATCTTCGTAGTTCCTGTTTCCTCTAACTTATGATATAAAAGATTTAAGGTAGCTGTTCATAGGTATCTCTTGGCAATTCAATATCCCGCTATCCACTCTCTTAAGTGTTCCTGAGTGCGTTAGAATGATAGCCGAAATATGACTATTCTTCGTCCTATATTCTCTTTGTTAACGCAATATGACACAAGCATAAGGAAGTCATGTGCTGGACACATCAGGTTTCTTAATATAACTACATTAATAAAAATAATTTTGTATTGACGTGCTGTTAGTTAAATGGTAGCTGTGTGGGTTAGTTGGGCCAGTACCCAACAAAACGTTTAAGTTTCTATTTCTCTATAACTGATACTTAAACGCTTAATCAGATTGTCTGTTAAGTTCGTGTACTTGAAACTGAAACGTTTCTATCATAACATTCTTATGTTCTGAAGAATTGTATCTTATAATGAAAGCTATTTTTGTAATTTGAATACAATTTACGATTTTAACATTAATTTTCTTTTCTTTTAGCCAAGTCATATGTAATATGTAATTTAAATTTATCTGGTAACGTAACATATTTTTTGACTTTGTCACACCAACTCAAGTTAATCCCATGTTACTACGAACATTACTTTAGGAAAGGAGACATCACAAGTAGTCAAATCATCGAAATTTTAAATCTGTAGAAAGTAGATACTCGTCAGTCATCCGATAATTGCTAACTTTACTTTTTATCCAACGCAATAATTTTAAGAACAAGTAAAACATGTTGAAGTCAAGGGTTATATAGATATTCACGTCTAACCATCTGTATTTAAAGTTAATAAAATGAATACTCGTGGCACAAGCTTCTACCTATGTGTAATAAATTTAAATCAGCAACTATAAAACGATTTACAATAAAATTGCGTTTTAAATCCGAAAAGAGTAGTAAAGTAACAGGTTAATTTAGTCTATCTACGTATATATATATATATATATATATATATATATATATATATATATATATATTCCTATGTATAATAAACTCTTAGAATATTGTTTGTTAAAAAGATTATTACGCTTATCTAAATCAGGGAATTAGTTTTGTAATGATATTAAATAAAATTTTCATATTGAAATTGTTATATAACTCATTTACTAACTTATAATTAAATTTTAATTCAACCAAAATTGTTTTGTTCAAACACCTTGTATACTACGTAATTATTCAATACATTGTGCGCATGCGGATATCTTGATGTAAATTGTGATGTTAAATATGTGCATTATGTGATCCTTGGGTGAACAACGAAATAAATTACTGTTGTAAGTATAATGTATTTTTATTTTAAACTGAAGTAATATCATTATACTATTAACGAATCGCGCTATTATTTGCTGATTGGTATATGATTTGCTTAAACTCTTTACACATGTACGCATCGATGATAAGCATAAACATAAACATAACCTCCAAGTCAGTTGTGTTGTGGATCCCACGAAGTATGTTGTCATCAGATTGGTTGTTATCTACCATAAGCTTCTTCAGATATCTACTTATTAACTTTTCTTGCATAAGCACTTTATTTTATTATTGCATAATTTTAATGCAATACTTATCGGAATTCAGTTGTATTTAAAGACTTTTTCTTAAAACACTTTATTTTAATATTGTATAATTTAAATACAATAATTATCTGCATTCCAATTTTTATTTTATTATAATTTTCTTATTTCTTTGAAATTAATAACTCGATTTTGTGTTTAATTAATTTAGTTTATATTAAAATAAAAATCAATAACAACATTCCATAACTCAATAGAAATATCCATATTACAATTCAATTATTTTTAACACTAACCTCACTTTTGTTTTAAAATAGTTTAACTTTGCGAATAGCTTTTTGTGTTTTTTAAAGATAAGGTTGTGAAACACTTACCAATCTTAAATTTATTACAGTTTTGGAACAAAGGTAACACGCTTTCACCTTCAAGATTAGTAATAGACTGTCAATTTTGATTGGACCTAGTTTACAATACAAACAAGCCTTATCTTAATTCTGACTGGTTGAACCTTTTTCTGAAATGTACAATTTGCTAATTTTTCAAATATCTTTGTTACACTAAGGTAGATCTTAAAAATAATATAAGGATTGAATTGTACATCAAATTTCCTTCAAAATGATACTCCATTTGCCCTATTTCGCTTTTACACCGTTTTGCTATAATAATTATCAGTCATTTTTACATATAGAAATTTACTTATATCTAACTTATTCTACTATCTACAGGAAAACTATGGTCATATTCGGATTCTCTGATCCCAAAAATATAAAGTTACACTAATTTTAACTTCAACACAGTCAACAACGAAAAATACTATCTCACAGTTGGAGTTCAAAATGTCCATAGTCTCGACACATTTAGTTAATTTGCACCAACAATGTTAATTTATGTGGCTGCACTTCCTTTTAACACAAATGTAAGTTATTGTTACACTAATTGTTCAGTATTCTTCTTCATAATTTCATAAATTGTATTAATCTTTTTAACATTGTCTTTATCGTTAACTTTAATCATACAATTTATTTCGTCGACATATCTAATACATACTATTTTTTTTTTATTTTAGAAATGAAGCAGATTATGCTACCAGAACAGGCTTTACCTGCTCCAAATGGATTTGATGAACAATATTATAGAGAATACATAATTTTCATCTTCCGAAGATAATCGGGAGCAACTACTGTGAAAATTTCTATTGTATTGTAATTGTATAACCTTGCATAAAATGCAATAATTGTAAAACTTGACTCATTTAGCTCACAATGTGTTGTACAATTACATATGTACTCAGTTATGTGTTATTATGAACGTATGTAACTTGCTCTTTTACATATATGTTTACTTAATTTCATTCCACTAACTCTAATCCTATTATAATCTTTATTATGAACTTTATTTCTTTATAACTATCATACTTAAGATTTAAACATATTATCTCAACACACACACACACACACACACACACACACATCACACACACACACACACACACACACACACACACACACACACACACACACACATATACATATATATATATATATATATATATATATTATATTATATATATATATATATATATATATATATATATATATATATATATATGAAGAGATAGAGAGCGAGAGAGAGAGGGAGAACATAATTCTTCTTTCGGATTTCTTCACCATCTTATCCACCACGACGTTTCGGCCGGATAGCACCAGCCATCTTCAGGTGATTTGAACCGAACTAATATATTTATTGTTCTCTGGTGGTATTTGTAGTTGATGTGTCACTTCTCTGTCGTTTTAACTCGTCTTTCACTACTTTCTCTCCTTTTCCTTTGGTTTTCCTTTTTAGTTATTTGGGTGCCGTTAAAGTGGTAGCTGCATCTGTAGAATCGGCTTCAAGGTATTGGGGAGGTAACCTTTGTTTCCACTGTGTTCATGCTGAAAGTCTTTTCCTACCTCGATTGGTTCCCGAAATGCTCAGTGTGTTTTATTTTTGTTGTTGGCGAGCATCTTGACGTTATCTGTAATAAATTTTTAATATGCGCCTGGTGTAAGTAATTAAATAATAAATAAATAGGTTGTAAATGTTCTCAAACAAATCGTTAAACTAACCAGAGATCCAAAACACTCAATAAAACATAATGCCGTTGTCTGAGTCGGTAGATTAAAGCAGGCCGGTTCAATCTTTTTGAATTGCTTAATTACCACAAATTCTGCTTGGTTATTTCCACTTAACATAAATATAGTAACTGCAATGTAACAATAATAAAATTATCTCGGACGCCAAGTTATTTTTTGATTATGCTCGAATAACTAAACCGAGGATACAATAAAAAATTTACCAAAATGTCAAAATAAAAGATATACAAACTATGTTTATTAAATATTTAAATTTAGAATTATATAAATATATCTTAAAACTAATTGTAATAGACTTAAATTACTACATTATGGATATAAATACCTGTTCGAAAATTTTTGTACACAACTTTTTGAAAACATCTGGTATCTAAACGAATACGGAAATGCAAACCAAAGGTGATGTAATCTTTGCACCAATATTGCGCAATATGTCGTAATAACAATGTTGTACGTTGTAAACCATACCAAAGTTGAATTTTACTTCTTACAAATTTATCTTCATGAAATTTGAATAATCCAGTGTTTATTGCATTCTCTTGAAGGTTCAAATAAAAAGGTATGATCTAAATTTAGATCTGAATTAAATGCAACATGTAATCATAAAAGGAAATCATTCAAAGATAGCAACGTATAAGTACAAGTGTACTTAAAAGTACCAATAAAAGTAAATAAAAGTGTAAATCAAAGTGCCTGCAAAAAGCAAATGTTTCAGATTTTAATATAATACGAGTTAAAAGTATCTTACCATTAAATCAATGGCACTTTTCACAAAATTTAGGTGGAAACCCAAAAATGGCTTCCTAATCAACATAAGGTTCATTAAGTAATGCTCGAAAGGACGCTTACGATATCAGGTGATATAGCGGTGCGCGAATAAATGCGCAAAAAATTAATTCAAAGGTATGGGAATATAAACCCCTAAGAAGATATGCACTTAGGTTACACCAAAATGCAAATTAAGTTGCCTACCACATACTTATTATTCATTAATAATTAAAAACTTTTTTATTTACAACTAAATGAACGAAGAACGTAAATTACGGTATATTTTAATACAACTCAAAATGGGTTGTTACATATCGAAGTCTATTTTGTGTACTGTTCCCTGCACATGTTCGACAAGTGAAGAGGTTGACAAATTCTTCAGTATCGTGTTACGATATTCTCTGCGTACGTTGAAGCGTTGGTTAGTTTGTCTGATGTAGCTTGTTGCCCACTCTCCACCTGAATAGTCCTTGTTGCAGGAGTAGAATTTTCAGTTTCGGGTTGTGGAGCATGTTACTGATCTTATTGGTGGTAAAGATGTGTTTCTTCAGGAGTTTTCCTACCTTGTCTGTTACACCTCTCACATATGGCAAACATATCTTGTCTATAAGCTGTTCCTTATCTTCTTTTGTCTGAGGTGGTTTTTCTGATCTCCTTATGTTCTTCCTGGAGAATACAGTTTGTAGAATTGCGGTATATATGTTATTTGTTTCTTGCCGAATGTTGTTTCGGTCTTATAGGACCTTCGATTTTGTTATCAGCGCTTTTACCACTGATTGTATTTGCGCTGGATGGTGACGACACTCGACGTTCAAGTAACGATTGGTGTGTGTACTTTTGCGGTGCATAGTGGGACCCAACATGCAGTCTTGTGTCTTGTAGACCAGAATATCTAGGAAGGGCAGTTCGTTTTCTTTTTACGATTTGATTGTGAATTTGTTCTACCAGATCTAATATGTCGTTTCTTGGTTGACATTTTTGTTGGATGACCTCCAGTGATTTTTTATGTGTACACTCATCAACAAGGAGACTACATCAAAGCTCACTAGTAGACCCTCGGGTTTTACAATGTATCCCTTCAGCATCTTAATGAAATCACTGGCGTGCTTTATGTTGGATTATGCTTCCGTTGTATGTGGTTGGATCTGCTTTACTAAGTATCTCGCTAATTCTTGTAGTGGTGATCCAATAGAACTTTGATGATTCTCCCTCGGAATTATTTGTCGCTGAAGCTCGTCTGAAATTCTTCAGTTTTTGAATTTTATTCCTCGTGGCCATTTCCAGGTACGTTGTCGGATCGGAAGAGATTGGTGACTATGTTGTCTATGTATATATATATATATATATATATATATATATATATATATATATATATATATATATATATATTTTATATATACATAAAGTGAATATGTATATACCAGCAAATATTGGTGCTATCTATAAGGCGAAGTTCGGGTAAAGAGCAAAATTACCCTTCGCCGCTTTACCACTTTCCCTTTAAATGCAGAACTAACCGCTAATTCAAAACTTAGATATGTTAAAAAGCAAGCCTAAAAAACTAAGTTCCAACTTGTTACTTACATGTCATTTAACTACGACGCACATTTGCTAAAGCATTAAAGATCGTACTTAAGTATATTATAGTGACATTAACCACAAGCTCTTCCAACAGATGTTTACGTTATAAACGCCCGTGCGATGTCGAATTCTTGGGCTTAAGTATTTAGGAAAGACTGTAACGATTACGTAATGATACACACATAATGAGTGGAAATGCAGTAAATATACGATATTTTAATTTGTCAGCATTCTGTATGGGAGCTTCATTATAGATTTTATAGATTTAAGATAACTTCAGAAAAAGAAATCATTTGGTGACAGATCTGGCGATCGCGGTGGCCAAGTTAAATGACTAATCTCACTGTCCATCGGCCGGAAAATGTTGAATTAAGAAATTGTGTCGCTGGTCCTGTAGAATGTGATCGAGCTCCATTCATTTGCAACCAGGGGTTGTCAACATTAAACTCCTCTATTCGTGGAATAATACGAGATCAAAGTAGTTCTCAAAAATTGGTCGCATTCAAATTTCCATCAATAAGGCAGGGTCCGATTAAAATATTGTCTGTTATTCCAGCCCAAACTCTGACGTTATATTTTGTATGCGTTAGATTTTGTAAATGAAGATTCGGTCGTGACCAATAACTGTTTTACTAAAAAAGGAAGCGGGAAATAAATACCGATAATTTTGGGAGTTTACTGTCCCATTGAAGGCAAATAATGCTTCACCTGTGAAGACCATTTTTCTCAAAATTTCCTTATTGTCGTTGAATAAATTAAATAATGCTTCTCAAAAATCCGTGCCTTTAATGTTGTACGACCTGTATTTAAATTTTTTGTAATGTTTTAAAGACCGAACTCTTTGAGATTTGAAATTCTTGTGCCATTAAACGCAATGACGCTGTGGAATTGTACTTGGCATAGAACAAAATACTTAATTCTAGTTCCTCATTGAGGACGTGGCAGGTTTTTGCTCTTTTTTGTGGGAATTTGCGACACAACCGTCCTTATTAAACTGAGTAACGATGTTATGGATGGTGGAAATAGATGGGATGTGTTCCTCAGGGTATCGTTACTTTGTACCAGTTTAAAATTTGCATTTTAATTTCAGTGGCAAGCATTCCATAAGTTATAACTGTAGGGCAGTATGTTTAAAAATGTGCCACATCTGTCAATTTTACTTACTACTGATTTGAAGCATTGCTATCAGTTGCCGCGTTTTCTTTAAACTGAACATAGGGATAATAACATTGTGTACAAAATGGTGTGTTCTGATTAAAGAAAAACGTAAGGTATATATATATATATATATATATATATATATATATATATATCACAGGGTGAGTCAATAATCATTCCCCAGCTCTCGGATATATGTTCTACAATTAAAATAAGACAAAATAAGGAATATTAAAATGCCGAAAGCTAAGCTGTTTTCAGGTAAAATTGAAATAAAAAATTAGTATTTTTAAATTTTGTTTATTCTTAACAAATCTAAATACATAAAAATTACCATTTTCATTAATGATGTATGTAATCTAGAGTGAAGTTCCTGGCAACAGAAGCGAAAGTGTCATGATTTATTTCTGTTACTGCTTCGTGAATCCGGGCAATACCGTCATCCACGGTAGCCACAATAAATAGACCTTTTCTTTATGTATCCCCACAGCCAAAATCTATTGAATTTAAGTCAGACCGGCTGCGCTATTGGTCTACAGTGCATAAAGGAGGGGACACGTTTTAAATGTAAAATACCTTTCGGTCAGAATTTAACCAAATTTTGATATGTTCTAGAACTTGACCAATTGATCAAATGTCTTTATTGTCCGAAAGCTCAAAGCTCAACAGTTTTTGATATACAGGGTCTGCAAAATCACTATTTGATACTTTCAATGTATCATAAAATGGACATTTTGCCAATATTAACGCAAAACGCAGTGAAATGTTATTTTTTGTGCTTGGATTATATATATATATATATATATATATATATATATATATATATATATATATATATATATATATATATATATATATCATATATAACCTTTTCTTTACTTTCATTTTTGTACATACACCTGATATACAGGGTGAGACCAAATATATGTATCTGAAAAGAATTATACGGTGGTATTGTTTTGATATTTTGGTGAATGGAAGTTAAAACATATATATGTCCATTTAAATTATTATTGCAAGTTAAGTCCCTAGACGTCCGTTATACAGAGTGTTTCATTTCTTTAATAGATTTAATTGAGTACTATTATACTTCCTAGTTAATTTTCTGATAACTTAATTGAAACGTCTGTATTAAAATAAACTATTTGCTAACTGTATATACCTACATAATAGTCACGATGTGTTTATACTGATACTGGGTGTCCAAGTACAAAGGACCAAAGCGATATCTTAAACTTCATATAGGTACGGAAAAAACGTTAACATAGAAAATCCTTGCAATTGGATGTCGTTGCGAAATACAAAGCTTTTGGAGATTGACAGATAGAAGGTTAGATGTGCTTCATTTATTATGCTCAATATTTTCTAATAAAGCTATACTTAGTTTTTAGTTATTCGTTTGAACCAAAACCGTAATGTGGTATTGCGCTTTTTCTTCTGCTTTTATTCGTACAACTAGATTTTTCTGATTTTGCACTTTTCTTTCCGTTTTCTTACTACAATTATTATTTTTTCTATTCGCAAACTTATAAAATAACAACAATATAGTAGGTGGCTATGAAACGTCAAAATTAATCCACTAATTAAGTGATAATTGTTGATGCTTAGTTGCAAATCTACTTATTGAATTAAAATCATTGAAGAGTTTATGTGAAAAATGAATCGAATTCCATGTTTTGCTTGTGGAAATGCTTTAGTTCCTAGGGTAATGGTGAGGTAAATGCAAGAAAGCAGGAAATTGTGATTGACGTCGCCGCGAAGCAAATCTACCAGAGCGGGTCATAATAGAAGAAACTCGAATCTGCAGTCTGCAATATTTCTATTGTAAGGAAATTCAAGCAATAGACAATAACCCAAATTGTTTGCGATTAAATGTGCTACAAAGGTCAACTCACTTATGCTGCATTTGTAACGATAGGAATGATATACATAAAATATCCATGAAAGGTAGAATTAATATTTTGTTGAGAGAGATATAAACGTGCCAGAAAATACGTACTGCTGTAATATTCATTTGGATGAGAATGGTAATCTGTTTGAGTTTCTGGTCTTGTTACGATATGTAAATCGGCCATTATTAGCAGGTAATGAGATTTACATTTTTTACAAGCATTACGTAAGGAAATTAAGAAAAAAGCTACCACACGGCTTACGAAGACGAAAATAACTTCACAGATTCTCAATTTAAAGCAAGTTTCTCCTATATACAGTTAGCAAATAGTTTATTTTAATACAGACATTTCAATTAAGTTATCAGAAAATTAACTAGGAAGTATAACAGTACTCAATTAAATCTATTAAAGAAATGAAACACTTGTATAACGGACGTCTAGGGACTTAACTTGCAATAATAATTTAAATGGACATATATATGTGTTAACTTCCATTCACCAAAATATCAAAACAATACCACCGTATAATTCTTTGAGATACATATATTTGGTCTCACCCTGTATATCAGGTGTATGAACAAAAATAATGAAAGTAAAGAAAAGGTTGTAACCAGTAGCACAAAAAATAACATTTCACTAAGTTTTGCGTTCATATTGGCAAAATGTCCATTTTATGATATATTGAAAGTATCAAATAGTGATATTGCAGACCCTGTATATCAAAAACTGTTGAGCTTTGAGCTTTTGGGCAATGAAGACATTTGATCAATTGGTCAAGTTCTAGAACATATCAAAATTTGGTTAAATTCTGACCGAAAGGTATTTTACATTTAAAACGTGTTTATAAGCAAGCACAATTGGGGAAAGAACTACAGAAAAAAACCTCACCGCCTTCTCTACAACAAGGTTAACATAAATAAAGGATCAGTATTAATTGTAAATACCCAGATCAATACGTATTCAGACTCTGTTGTTATTGCAAGATGAAGTTGCTATCACCCTACTCTAATCATCATAAATCAGTTGGAATAATTTAATATAGGCTTGTATTTCATAAATGGCGATCATCAGGTTATATAGTTGGCTAACTACAGTATAAGTAAAAACATCACATGTTAAGGGTCTCCATTTACAATTAATAAACTAAATGGTAACATATTTCATAATAGACACGCACACAGTATTCCAACGTGAACATGCTTTAGTATTGCCTCGTTTACCTCTCATAGGTCAGCATTATGCCAGTTTCATCCGAGAGCCTATTTTACGCTTCCACTACATTTATAAGGGAGCATCCATCTTAAAATATGTTACATTGTAGGTGGGAAATGTCAAAACAAAATATATCAAAAATGAAATCAAGAGACCCCTCTACATTAAATAACAAGATTGTGACGCACTATCAACCTTTAAATTATCATTGATATTAATTTATATTAGATGAAATATCACTCTTACCATGGTATTGTAATACGAATCATATACTAATTTCAATTATTATCTAGTTCAATTTATAAAAGAATCTTCAAACCATGTTATATTAATCTTATAATTAAGTTACCCCTTTGTTGAGATCATAATATTATAATCTTCTTTCCATGTATGCAGTAGTTTAGAAGATGTGGTCATTTTGAAGAAAAAATAGTACCTAAATGGATACCATGTATCATTTGTAATGAGAAATATTCAAATGATTTTTGTAATACATATATTTTGAAACATAAACAATTTTTTGGAGTTAGGCTTAATTTAGTTGTAAAATGATTCCACTGATTTAAATTAAATGTTTAAATTGAGCACCGCAAACACTCTGACAATAGCCAAGGTGATTAACAAATGATTTTTGAACGTTGTGAATGACATCTGCGGTACTCTAATTTCATGAAGAATTCGTACTTTTAAATGTTCCAAATTGGCCGGTCACGTCGCGTATACTTTACTCTTTAAGTATCCCCACAAGAAGTAATCCAGAGGATTTAAATCTGGCGATCTGGCTGGCCACTCAATTGTCCTTTTCGACCTATCTAACGATTTGGAAAAACTTCATCCAAATCAGCGCGAACAGGTAAAGCGTAGTGTGGTAGCGCTCCATCTTGTTGAAGTTCAGGGTGGTGCATATCGGTCTCTTCTAAATCCGGATACCACGTTATTAGAGTGGGGATGAGGTCATTTGGAAGAAAATTTGAAATGTCTCTCATCAGTGAGGGTATACTCGAAGAAGTAAGGACCTATAACTTTTCCATCAACGATGCCGCACCAAACGTTCAATTTTTGATGGTTTTGGGTGTGATATTCCGACCAATGAGGATTTTTGGCTGCCCAATAACGACAATTTGTCTGTTCACATGGCCGTTTAAAGCAAATGTTGCTTCGTTGGAAATTTTTTTTACAAAATTGGCGCTACCGTAACATAGTTGTTGCATTTGTTCACAAAATTGATTTCGCCGATCAAAATCATCTTCCGACAGCTCGTGAAATAAGCATATCTTGTAGGGATTGAACTTCTCTGTTTTCAATACTTTATGTACAGAGGATCGCGCCACAGCAGTATTATTATCCGTGTCCGTGATGGTGGTATTAGAGTTATATTGCACTGCTAACACAATGTTCAACAGATCTCCTTCACGTATCGACTTTCCACTAGATTTTCTCATATCCCGAACACGCCCAAATTCCTGAAATTTCGCCTGAACTCTGCTTACCATGGTTTGGCTAATGGACGGTCGATCAGGGTGAGTTGCATTAAACAACGCAACCACTTCTGATTGTGTGCGCGACCTATCTCTGAAACCAAGCATGCACAGGATTTCAATTCTTTCACATTCGCTTAATTTCCTCATTTTCCACAAAATAACGGTAAAGTAGTTACTAGATAAACTCACGATAACAATGCTGTCGCCTATCCAAAAACTAAACACAAGTTGCTAACTTGCAAATAATTAAAATAATTTTAACAAAATGTATAATTTTCTTACATTGACAATGAAATTTTCTCATTTTTAATGTTTACCATAATTTTTATTCAATATTTTCCCATGTAACCATCGCCCATATTTACCTTGGACGTAAAATGATGTACCGTTCCTAATTCTGCAATAAAAAATGGGTGTTGATATAAAAAAATGTCGATGACGTCATATCTTTTCTTGATACACCCTGTATAGTTCACTTTTACGCAAAAATAAAAATCGACGAGACCGAGCGTTTTCTTCCTAAACTCCCATTCGAATTTTAATTGAATTTATCCGCTACTTTACGAACGCACTGTATATATTTGTAGGATAGTCAATCATTAACATATATTTTTTGGAATAATTGGTTCTGAGTTTTGTTTTAAGTGGATCTTTGACTACATATAATTGGAACAATTTGCTTTGATGTAAACTGTATCTGTCAACATGTGTGGCGCTAAAATAAAGAAATGCTAAATTTTGAAGTTAAGTGTGGCATTGCCTTACATATTCCAGATATTTATAAATTAATATTGCCAGTAATAATCCATAAATATTAAAATTCGAGAGTTAGTAGTAATTACAATGCAAAGAAGGCAGTCATTTGATGTTACAGCTGTAACATCTACTCGAAGCCAATTTGGTAAAATATACCCTGGAGCTTGTTACGCAAAACTATTTTTAATATTGCTTTACATAAATTTTGTTAAATTAACTTTAGAATAAAGTAATAGAAAGGCTTCCTTTAATCAACTGACATCAAATTGCAGATTGAGTCTTTTACTAGGAGTTTGAAACATCAAAGTACTATAAATGCGCTAAAATCTGCAAACGTCGTAGAATGAAGTAAAATTGTAAGGCTTTGGCAATAAGATGTTTAGAACGTTAAAGATCCTTTTCTGAATGTTGAAAGTGTTTTAGAAATGTAGCGATCCCCTGAAAATATTAGTCTGTAGACCTTTCTCTTAAAGGGAAAAAACACCTTTCGGGATAATAATTTTTGTTTGAAACACGTTTTTGCTTCCTTATGTTTATTAAAAACGTTTGTTCTTCTTTTTTATTTATATTTTGAAGTTTCCCTGTAAGAAGAAATTAAAAAAAAAACGTAAAAACTAAATTACGTTTGGTTTACTAGACGAGCTTTATAGGTTTTTTAATGTTGAAGTTATCTATATACTTCGGCGTTGAATTATTATTATAATTGCGGCTGTATGTAACAAAGGGTATAATAATGTTATAACTATTAAGTAACAAACATTCCTCTATTCCTATACAGTCGATTCTGGATATTAAAAACTAATAATGATGTGTAACCATGCACCCAAAATTTAAATAAAATAACAGATGTAGAATCAGTTTGAATAAAGGGCCAAATAAATGCCAGTAAGGACAATTTAGATATTAACGGTTAGTAAATTTGCTACGTACAATTTCACAATTATATTTAATGGATTAAAAGAAATTTTTTTTCTGTTTTTTTTATGATTGTCCACCTGAAAAGGCTAAATTTGGTGCTAAAGCACTCAGGAACACTTAGGAGGATGAATAGAGGGATAATGAATTGCCAATAGATGCCTATGAACAGCTACCTTAAATTTTCTCATATTATAAGTGAGAGGAAAGCAGGAACTAGGGAGATCATTCCAGAGTTTAGAAGCCGTGTAGAAAAATGTGGATTGCGCCCGTTTGTTACGACAAGTGGAGATTTGCACTGCATACTGATGATGTGAATGAGCGAACCAAGTAATTTTCGCAAAGACAGCCCGAGATGGTATCAAAAAATATAATTCAGCAGTACAATAGCCGTTGTAATAACGATAATACAAAGAAAGAACTGAAACCATCCTATGCTCAAGGGACTGTATGTGAGAAGTTAAGGACGGGTCATTTATAAGCCTAGTCGTTCTCTTTTGAATACAATCAACGATATCGAGAGCGTATTGGGGAACACTAACCCAGAGGTGAGAATTATATTTCAGATTAGGCCGAATTTGGGCCTTATACAGCAGAAGGAGTTGTCGAGAGGTAAAGTACTGCTTAGATCTGTACAAAAAGCCTATTTTACGAGCAGCTGTTTTGGTAGCTGACAGAAGATGGTCAAACCATGAGAGATTTGAAGATACAATCATACCCAACAGAGTAATAGAGTCTGAAAACTTAAGAACTGAGCCATTCATACTTACAACAGGAAATGATCGATCTTTTTTGGCGGACATAAAGCAACACTGAGTTTTGTTAGCATTAAATTTAACTAGATTATTGCTTCCCCATGCGAGAATACGTTGAATGTTTTTGTTGATTGAATTTGCTTTAATTTCTTGATTTGACATAGAAGGTGGATTATCACTATGAGTGGTATCGTCAGCAAAGCAATGAATAAGGTTAGTTGTTGAAGAAATAAGGTCATTTATGGACAGCAGAAAAAGTGTAGGCGCTATAATGGATCCCTGTGGTACGCCCGCGTTAATGCTAACTTCTTTTGAAAAATGCCATCAACTACGACACGTATTCGTCTTTTATCAAGGAAACTAGAAACGTAGTTGATGAGCGTATCATTTAACCCAAACGAGGTGAGTTTGGCAAGTAAACACTTATACCAAACTTGGTCAAATGCCTTTGAGATATCTAAAGCGACTACAACTGTTTCACCGGACTGCTCTACTGTATTGTTCCAAATTTGGGTCACATATGAAAGAAAATCACCTGTTGAACGACTTTGCCTAAACCCATATTGGTGGTCACTAAGGAGTTTGTTAGTTTCAAGGAACGTGAGCAGTTGCTGATTGATGGCTTTTTCCATGATTTTAGACAAAATGGAAGTGATGGTAGTTCGAGGGATCGGTCTTATCGCCTTTTTTTGGGAATAGGTTGAACATTTGCTAACTTCCATGATGAAAGGAATTCCCCAGAAGACATAGAGATCGTATAGAGCTTAGATAGTACTGGTACTAATTCGGGGAACATTTCTTTAAGACAATAGCTGGGATACCGTCTGGGCCAGTCGCCTTATTGAGATCAAGCCTACTGATGATCGATTCCAAGAGCTTGTACCGAAAAGGAATTGATTTCATAGAGTATTAAGAAGAGTTGACTAGGGCACATCTTTTCCAGAATCATTGAGACACGAGTTTGATGCAAACAAATCCACAAAACATTGGCTTTGTCTACAGAATCAGCAACTACCGATCCGTCAATAGATGTCAGGAAATGAAGATGTTCAAAGTTTTTACTAATGGCTTTAGCTAAAGACCAAAATTTACGACTGCCTAAAGGAGATGTAGCTAGTTCATTGCATTTTCGTTGTTCGAACAACTTTTTAGTTTTAGTGATGACACTTTTGCAGATATTTCTAGCACCAACGTATTCTACATGACTGTCGACCGATTTATTAGATTTCCATTTAATGTAACATTTATTTTTAAAGATATTGCATCAGCACAAGCCTTATTGAACCAGGGTTGGGAACGTGAATGACCTATACGGTACTGTTTTTGGGAATGTATAACTCCATTCCCATGAGGATGACTTCAGATACTGAAAGAGCGATGTCCGAAGAAGAGGACGACTTAAAACAATATTCACGCCATGGAAAGGTTGCAAAGAAATCCCGTAAATTACTCCATCGAGCTGACTTAAAACACCACAAGGTTCTATCGGTTTTGCGAACAACAGTGGAATTAGGTACAGTAGAAATGATTTCTATTAGACAATGGTCGGAAAGACCTAAAGGCGAAAGAACGGAAGTTTTATAAACAAGAGGGTTTGATGTAAGAAAGAGATCTAGAAGATGTGGAGTATGGTTAGGGTTATCAGGGATTCTTGTGGGTTCAGAAATCATTTGTGTAAGATCACATGAAATAGCAAATGTTTCTGCACTATGACCAGCAGGATTTGTAGTAGATGAAAACTGAAGCCAATTAGAGTTATGAACATTGAAATCGCCTACAATTGAGATATCGCAAGATGGAAACTGAGACAGGAGATAGTCAACTTTCATACTAAGGTAATCGAAGAAGTCTTGAAAGTTACTGTCATTAGGAGACCTGTAAATGCAACAGTAGAATTTCACAAAATTAGGACCAGAATGTTTAAACGAAATCACGCCAAATTTTTTTTTTCTAAGGAAGAAACCCTCTTGCAAGCAATTCTGTCCTTGATGTAGGCACACACGCCTCCTTTATATCGAAAGTTAGAGTGAAGGTGGTATTGAGGAAATTGCAAGTCGGGTGACTCGGAGCTTTCAGAGGAGACTTGTGTTTCAGAAACAAAATATCAGGTTGTAATTGTTCAAGATGTTGGTGAATAGCATTAAGATTAGACCTGATACCGCGGATGTTGCAGTAGTGAATCAGAAAGTTGACACTTTCGATGACCGTGGTCGCTTGGGCCCTGCCCTCCCGGACATCCGAATGGGGCAGGATTTTACGTCCGGAATTTATTACCCTAGAAACCACAGCCATCTTATTTTTTAATTTGGGACTTTTAATCCGATAGGAAGACAGTGAGGGCGAGAAGGAAGAATAAGGATGAGAATAGATTAAGGATGAAGTAAAAGGTAACCGGCAGCCCTTACCGAGCTTAGAAAATCGGAGGCCCAATATTAAGGAGCCCACGGTAAGGGTGGTGGTACCTCCACGGCTGGCACGGAGTATACATGCCTACCACCAGAAATTTATTAATTTAATAATACTTGTTGCTCAATCGTTTTGATATTGGATATCTCAAGAGGTTTGGTTAGCATATAATAGGTATGTGTACAAAATGGGGGGGGAGAGGTTGCTACTTTATGATTGAAGGATTAAAGGTTTTAGATGTTTAGTATTTGTGACAGCCAGTTTCATCTGACAAAATTTAGAAGAGTTAGTAACCAATGTTACGTTTGAGTAACAAATATAAACATACTGGAATCTGTTTTATTAAAATACAAATTGTGCCTATGTACGTAATTATATGTTGAGTTTCGAAATGATGATAATGTATTTTATAATAACGTTCTAATTTTATATTTTGTTTCCCTAAAGCTGACTTTTACTTAAGAAATTAATTAACGGAGATCAAACGTTTTAAAATTGGTGTAAGTATGTGCGATTATGCACTTCAAGCTATGTAGAATTCAAGTAGTATCAGTGAGTATGCAGTGTGTCCCCAGATAGGTGACACGACTTTTGTGAACGATAAAACATTTTCGATTCGAATTCTCGTTTTTTGGGGTTCAACCCTGCTTTATTAGAGACTTATTTCTAACATAATTTTAATTTTGTAAAATCAAGTATGCATTGGAAATTTTCAAAATACCTATTTTTCTGTAAAGTGCCTTTCAGAATCAACATTTTGGCTTCTGTACCAAATTACGAATTCACCAGCCAATTTTTGCTTCATGTTCAATTCCCAAATTAAAATATTTAGTTTGGAACAGTCTGCCATGGAAAAACAAAACTGTATCCACAGCAATATCAATGTGTCAAACTTGAAATTCTAACATTATTTTTTGAACTTAAACTGTTTTTCAAGTACAATATTAATATTAGAGGAAAAATTTGGTGTATTGCTAAAGCACTCAGGAACACTTAGGAGGATGGATAGAGGATAATGAATTGCCAATAGATGCACATATATAAGAGTGGACATTTGAATCCATTTGGGAATCTTTATGTATATAAAATTTATATATATATATATATATATATATATATATATATATATATATTTTATATTATGATTATGGACCTGAACAGGCTAAATTAGGCCTATCGTGCTAAAGCACTCAGGAACACTTAGGAGGATGGATAGAGGGATAATGAATGGCCAATAGATGCCTATGAACAGCTATCTTAAATTTTCTCATATCATAAGTGAGAGGAAAGCAGAAACTAGGGAGATCATTCCAGAGTTTAGAAGCCGTGTAGAAAAATGTGGATTGCGCCCGTTTGGTACGACAAGTGGAGATTTGTACTCATACTGATGATGTGAATGAGCGAACCGAGTGTTTCTCGCAAAGATAGCCGAGATGGTATCAAAAATATAATTCAGCAGTACAATAGCCGTTGTAATAACGATAATACAAAGAAAGAACTGAAACCATCCTTCTATGCTCAAGGGACTGTATGTGAGAAGTTAAGGACGGGTCATTTATAAGCCTAATCGCTCTCTTTTGAATACGATCAACGATATCGAGAGCGTATTGGGGAGCACTAACCCAGAGGTGAGAATTATATTCAGATGAGGCCGAATTTGGGCCTTATACAGCAGAAGGAGTTGTCGAGAGGTAAAGTACTGCTTAGATCTGTACAAAAAGCCTATTTTACGAGCAGCTGTTTTGGTAGCTGACAGAAGTCATACCCAACAGAGTAATAGAGTCTGAAAACTTAAGAACTGAGCCATTCATACTTACAACAGGAAATGATCGATCTTTTTTGGCGGACACAAGGCAACACTGAGTTTTGTTAGCATTAAATTTAACTAGATTATTGCTTCCCATTCGAGAATACGTTGAATGTCTTTGTTGATTGAATTTGCCATTTCAGCTTTAATTTCTTGATTTGATATAGAAGGTGGTTTATCACTATGAGTAGACTGAGATGAACTACAGTGAAGAGTGCTATCGTCAGCAAAGCAATGGATGGGGTTAGTTGTTGAAGAAATAAGGTCATTTATGTACAGCAGAAAAAGTGTAGGCGCTATAACGGATCCCTGTGGTACGCCCGCGTTAATGCTAACTTCTTTTGAAAAAAGCCATCAACTACGACACGTATTCGTCTTTTATCAAGGAAACTAGAAACCCAGTTGATGAGCGTATCATTTAACCCAAACGAGGTGAGTTTGGCAAGTAAACACTTATGCCAAACTTGGTCAAATGCCTTTGAGATATCTAAAGCGACTACAACTGTTTCACCGGACTGCTCTACTGTATTGTTCCAAACTTGGGCCACATATGAAAGAAGATCACCTGTTGAACGACTTTGTCTAAACCCATATTGGTGGTCACTAAGGAGTTTGTTAGTTTCAAGGAACGTGAGCAGTTGCGGATGGATGGCTTTTTCCATGATTTTAGACAAAATGGAAGTGATGGCAATTGGTCGGTAGTTTGAGGATCGGTCTTATCGCCTTTTTGGGAATAGGTTGAACATTTGCTAACTTCCATGATGAAGGGAATTCCCCAGAAGACATAGAGATCGTATAGAGCTTGGATAGGACTGGTACTAGTTCGGGGGAATATTTCATTAAGGCAATAGATGGGATACCGTCTGGGCCAGTCGCCTTATTGAGATCAAGCCTACTGATGATCGATTCCAAGAGCTTGTACCGACAATGAATTGGTTTCATAGCGTATGAAGAAGAGTTGACTAGGGGCACATCTCTTACAGAATCATTGAGACACGAGTTTGATGCAAACAAATCCACAAAAACATTTTTAGTTTTAGTGATGACACTTTTGCAGATGTTTCTAGCACCAACGTATTCTACATGACTGTCGACCGATTTATTAGATTTCCATTTAATGTAACATTTATTTTTTAAAGATATTGCATCTGCACAAGCCTTATTGAACCAGGGTTGGGAACGTGAATGACCTACACGGTACTGTTTTTTGGGAATGTATAACTCCATTCCCATGAGGATGACTTCAGATACTGAAAGAGCGATGTCCGAAGAAGAGGACGACTTAAAACAATATTCACGCCATGGAAAGGTTGCAAAGAAATCCCGTAAATTACTCCATCGAGCTGACGTAAAACACCACAAGGTTCTATCGGTTTTGCGAACAACAGTGGAATTAGGTACAGTAGAAATGATTTCTATTAAACAATGGTCGGAAAGACCTAAAGGCGAAAGAACGGAAGTTTTATAAACAAGAGGGTTTGATGTAAGAAAGAGATCTAGAAGATGTGGAGTATGGTTAGGGTTATCAGGGATTCTTGTGGGATCAGGAATCATTTTTGTGAGATCACATGAAATAGCAAATGTTTCTACACTATGACCTATGACTTGCAGGATTTGTAGTAGGTGAAAATTGAAGCCAATTAGAGTTATGAACATTGAAATCGCCTACAATTGAGATATCGCAAGATGGAAACTGAGTCAACTTTCAAACTAAGATAATGGAAGAAATCTTGAAAGTTACTGTCATTAGGAGACCTATAAATGCAACAGTAGAATTTCATAAAATTAGGACCAGAATGTTTAAACCAAATCACGTCAAAATTTTTATTTTCTAATGAAGAAACCCTCTTTCAAGCAATTCTGTCCTTGATGTAGGCACATACGCCTCCTTTATATCGACAGTTAGAGTGAAGTTGGTATTGAGGAAATTGCAAGTCGGGTGACTCGAAGCATGTTGGTGAATAGCATTAAGATTAGACCTGATGCCGTGGATGTTGCAGTAGTGAATCAGAAAGTTGATACTTTCGATGACCGTGCTCGCTTGGGCCCTGCCCTCCCGGACATCCGAATGGGACAGGATTTTACGTCCGGAATTTATTACCCTAGAAACCACAGCATCGTATTTTTTAATTTGCGGCTTTTAATCCGATAGGAAGACAGTGAAGGCGAGAAGGAAGAATAAGGATGAGAATAGATTAAGGATGAAGGAAAATGTAACCGGCAGCCCTTACCGAGCTCAGAAAATCGGAGACCCAATATTAAGGAGCCCATGGTAAGGTGGTGATATTTCAGAGTTTGTTCAAATTCATAAAGCGCAGTTCCAACCATGCACTGCAAAATATGCATTCGCATGTATACTTATGCAAATGCATAATTATCCGAAGCCTAGTTATGTACAAATCAATTATTGTGTACACATAACTCTCGCACCATGTACATTAAAGAGCATGAACAAAACTATTAAGATAAAATATTAATAGACAACATGCCACGAATGCTTCTAATAAAAGAATACGCTTCCTGTCATTTTGAAAAATTTAAAGATCACCGTAGAATATCTATTACAAAAGATAACTCATACTACACTAAGTTAGAATTGAATTTTGTGTTTGTTTGTAAGGGTAGTAGCCAAATGAAAGTGACGCCTGCATAAATTTATCAACTGGACAGTATTTCTGCTACACTTGACAAAAGAGTGGACCCTCCCCTCCCTGCTATTAGATTATACCCTTTTGTATTTCATAGTAGAAATGTTTACAATCCCTCACCTTGCTTGCCGCATTATGACATTGATATACAGAGTGTCCAGTATTAAACATTAAATACTGAATTTTCGCATTTGTAAAATTATCATTAGAAATGCTCATCCACCATGTATAACATGTGTATGTTAAGTCAAGATCAATAATGAAAAACAATGAAATTCGCAATATAGTAGGCGTAGAATTGTTCGATACCTTATTTAAAATCGTTGTATCCCCTTACCTATAGCTTGAAAATTAAATGACTAGCTTTCATAAAGAAAATAGTTTTTCGAAAATGCACATTTATGCCTTTCACCCTGTATCTACGTAACGATATCGATTTGTAGTAAAATAAACGTAGGCAACTTTTCTTCCATTTAACCGATTTGCATATCCGACGGTTTCTCATATCCATGTACATTATTTTATACTGGACACACTGTATGTATATCGATAATGGATAACATTGCAGTAATAAAATGTATTTACTACTTTAAATTATGCTTATACATACATCACATTTCACTTTTCAATTACGTTGCGCTTAGTAAAATATATTGCTATCATGAATATAACAGAAGGTATCCTCAATAACGCAAGAGCTTTCGAAGTACATAATCCACATCTAAATGCAAATTAATGTCTATTGTAGTGGCAATGGTACAAATTTTTGCTGATGCAGATTCAAATTATTTTATTAATTTCAATTTTATTTTCATAAATACTTCGAAATTCGATGTAATACAAATCTATTTGTTTATAACATTTCAAGTACCTACCTAATTTTAGTGAAAAAATGGTCTCATACAATTTTTAAGCCGATTTCTTCAGCACGATCAAAATGTAATTCGATGTCTTGCATGAATATTATATTAATATACATATTACAGTTAATTGTAAATATAAATTGTTACGATTAAAAAACACTGATAATATATTCATTAAATTTTGTTTCGAGCATTTCTGAGTATTAATACAGACGTTAGTAATTATATCAGAAGCGAAGCAAAAGAGAATAGTAATAACGGCTCTACACAACTACCATACTGATGTATAATAAAATCAATATTTTTAAAACATTTAGAAAATCTGTTATAGATATGTGTTTCTTAACTATTGGTATTAAACGTTTGTGCCCTTTTACAATAACCCGTTACGTGAAAATAATGGATTAAGTTAATTTGTACTTAATACAAGGATGGATTCTGATTATGAGAAAAGCAAAACCACAAGTTAAATTGAGATATCTATTGAGATATCTCTTACATTTAATACCACCGTGGTACAAACCTAACAATAAATGAAATTTTAATGTTAACAAAAACAGCATTCTACTTAATGTGTAAGTAAACGTCAAGAGGTGGGGAGTAGTACTATTGCACGTGGCTTTCAATTACTTATAATATTGCCTTATTTAACTGACTGTATTACAAGAGAAATCGAAAATGGTTTAAGCGATATTAGAAGTTGCACCAACAAAACAAATCGAAACAAAGGAAACGAACACTTTAGTCAATAAGAATTATCTATTTAACGGAACTTGTTACTCATGCGAAACAATGAGCACATTTTTTATAAACACAAGTAACAGTAGATACAGAAATAGAAAATCATGATTCTGTCCACAAATGAGAAAACAATATCCTAAACATATGAAAATGTGCTCTTTATGAAAATGCTAAAAAGTTTATAAATACAAAACTATACTGCATACACAGAATACTCACACTCAAACTCACGATCTCACATTAGATCACCACACATACAATCAAAATCCTCTACAAACTGCAACATACTAATAAACTCAACTCATTACCACACTCACTCACACTCACTCACACTCACTCACACTCACTCACACTCCTTCAATCACTCACACTCACTCACACTCACTACAAACTCACTCACACTCACTAACTCATCACTCTCACTCACTAACTCACACTCACTCACACCACTACACTACTCACACTCACTTCACATTCACTCACACATCACAACCACTCACACTCACTCACACTCACTCACACTCACCACCACTCACACTCACTCATCCTCACTTCACTCACTCACTACTACACTCCTCACTCACCCACTCACTCACACTCACCACACTCACTCACACTACTCACACTCACTCAAACTCACTCACCTCACTCACACTCACTCACACTCACTCAACTACTCACATCTCACAACTCACTCACTCACTCACACTCACACATCACACAATACACTCACACTCACTCACACTCACCCACTCACCCACTCACACTCACATCACTCACACTCACTCACACTCACTACACTCACTCACACTCACTCACACTCACTCACCTCACCACCTCCCACACTCACTCACACTACTCAACTCACTCACACCTCACTCACTCACTCCTCACTCACTCACACTCCTCCTCACTACTCACCAAACTCACCACCAACTCACTCACACTCACTCACACTCACTCACACTCACCCCACCCTCACTCACCACACCCTCACACTCACCAAACTCACCCACACTCACTCACACTCACTCACACTCACTCCACTCACTCCCTCAACCCACCCCTCACACTCACCAAAACTCACCCACACTCACTCACCTCACTCCCTCCTCACCTCCACTCACTCACACTCCACTCACTCTCACCTCCTCACACTCACACTCCCACTCACTCACACTCACTCCACACTCACTCCACCCCTCCACACTCTCACCCAACACTCACCCACACCCTCCACTCACTCACTCCACTCACCCACCCACTCACACCCCACCCACTCACACTCACCCAAACTCACCCACACTCCTCACACTCACTCACACTCACTCACACTCACTCACACTCACCACACCCACTCACACTCACTCAAAACTCACCCACACTCACTCACACCTCACTCACACTCACTCACACTCACACTCACTCACACTCACTCACCTCACTCACACTCACTCACACTCACTCACACTCACTCACCTCACCACACTCACTCACACTCAGTCACACTCATTCACACTCACTCACACTCACTCACTCACTCAGACTCACTCACACTCACTCAGACTCACTCACTCACTCACACCACTCACACTTGTTCACACTCCACTCACACTCACCTCACCACTCACTCACACTCACTCACACTCACCTCATCACTCACTCACACTCACTCACACTCACTCACACTCACTCACACTCACTCACACTCACTCACACTCACTCCACTCACTCACACTCACTCACACTCCTCACACTCACCAAAACTCACCCATATTCACTCACACTTACACATTCACGTTTACTCACACTCACATGTACTCATACACACCACACACACACACACCACACGCACACCACACCACACGCACACACACCACGCACACGCACACGACACGCACGCACACGCACACGCACACGTACACGCACACGCACACACGCACACACGCACACACGCACACACACACCTCCCCCACCGCACACACAGCTTTAACGCCACACATCCACAACTCATACACCACACACCTACGCACACGTATGGTTTATGGGTATATGTATCTTTCCCGATTTTCTAGTTATAAATATGATAGCGACTTCTTTGTAACTTGTTTGTCACGAGTATATAGTATAGGTATACTTTTATTCAAACAGCAATAATTATTTTTGTTTCGTAACCTATACAGCAAATTAATGACACAGTAATATATTTAAGTACCCTAGGGAGGGACGGTGGGTGGGTGTGTGGGTGTGTGGGTGTGTGGTGTGGTGTGGTGCGTGCTGTGCGTGTGCGTGTCGTGTGTGTGCGTGTTATATCCAGGATAACCCCAGAACGAAAATACCTACGTGCTTAAAATTTTGTGTTTAAGTATTTTTCATTTGGCTTAGAGCTGATTAGGTTTTGGGAAAAATCCAGCGGCGGGTTTATTAGGGACAATTTTTGGTTTTTATCAATTATTTCTAAAACAGCTGCGTATTTCAGGTATATAAAGATATCATATAAACCTTGTACATATCGATTAACTATGTTTTATGCAAATTTTTGATATGACGCGTAATTTAGCTGCATAAAGTCCTAAGGTAGAAGTGTTAGTTCAATTTTTTTCATTGTCTGAATAACGATTAATTTTATAAGAAAAAGTGTAGACGTATCTTTTTAAATAAAACTTGACTTTACATAACTTTTCTTTATAAAGTTTTTTAATGTAAAGCGTAATAAATGTAAAAATTATATAAATATGAATGAATATGCTAAAGTTACATTATCGGCACTTTTATAGAAGCGGGTGGCTTTGGATTTTTTTTTACTTTAACATGTATCTATGTCTATGAATTTCTATCTGACATGAAGTTTTAAACGTCATTCTGACATAGATTATTGATTTTGTTTTTACAATGTTGCCTATTTTCGTTATGAACGTATAAAAAAAGAGGTTGCATAGTTATCCTAAAAAAATATAATTATAGTATATTAATTATCTAGAATAGTAAGGACATTTTACTGACTGAAGACAATTGTTTGGAGGAGAACCGAAGTGACGACTCCAATTATTGTCTGAGGTCGGTAGTCCTTAATGTTCGAGATGCTTATAACGTTTTTTGCGCGACTAAATTTATTAAAAAGATTTAAATATGTACTTAATAAATAACGATATGTACATATGTATATTAGTCTCGTTATATCAAGTTTTCTTAATTTAAAAATTTGTATTTCGTCGTTATAACAATTTGTAAATAACTGCAGCCATTACAGTTTTTTTGTGAAAATAACATTGAAAACTAGAATGAACAGTTTAAGTGAATTTGAAAAATTTCTTGCACACAAGGTAGTAGATTACATATTAAAGTAAAGATACATTAGTAAATTATTATATTCTTTATAGGTAGGAATTATATGAGGAATAGCTGGTTCATGTAGACGAGAAGAGTTATATAATATAAAAATAGAAGTCTTTGAGAAACGTGATGGATTAATAATTGTAAAAATAAATACTCCAAACGAAGACAAATATTCAGTGATCATAATAAAGTTAACTATTTGGACACATATTACAAATATAAAAATCTCCGTCCAAAAAATGCAAAATCATTTCATTTCTTTTTAATTTAAACGAAATGGGAATTGCATTAATCAGGTTATTGGAAAGGGTACATTAGTTGTTGCGACAAGGAAACTCATCCACAAGAGTCGCGCGACGTTCCAGAGTGGTAGGGGAAAGTCGGACAAACGGCGGGTAAAACCGGGACGTTGCGTAAACCCTCTAATTAGTGCTGCCATCTAGCTGTGATCACTTGTACTACTCGATTGTCGGTCTCTATAACAGTCCGAACCGTTTAGATACCCAGGCAGTCGTTATTTGATGTTGTAAAGGTGCAGTACAGTTTGCAGCAGTAAACTTTTGAATTTGAGGTTAAATTATTTGCATTTGTAATTATTTACATTCATCGGAAATTTATCGGTAAGTAAACCAGTGTACTTAATAGTTTATAAGGAGTATTTTAATATATTAAGGGTTTCTACAACGTGTCTTTGTTTGTGTCGACGCCATGTTTTCTTATTTTGCAATGTGAGGTAAAACCGGGACATACGTGTTGCAAAACCAGGACGTCGGTTTTACCCCACAGATGTAAATATTGAAAATATTAGTAAAGATAAAATTTGTAAGTAATAGCAATAATGTTATCTACATATCATTTTATTTATTTCTTGCAGATGTCTTTTCTAAATTATTGTTAATTGTATACTCTAGTGTAGGTAAATACATATAATAATATAAAATAATAAAATTTGTTTTGCTGTGATTAAAATAAAGTTTCATTGGTTCTTTTAAATATTTATATGTTTGCTATTTTTACCTAGTATATTCATTGAAAACTATTTAGGCCTTTATCAGTTAGGTATATATCCAGAGAGAAAAAATATGTTATATATTTTGCATTTTCATTCACAGTTGGACTTTTCGTTACCGACATGCCTCGCAACTACGTGAGAAAAACCACTAGACAGAGCTGGTCCCAAGAAAGCATGACTGAAGCTATATCTGAGGTCATGGAAGGACGTATGGGCTATAGGAAAGCGTCTGCATCTTTCAACGTTCCGCAATCTACCCTGGAAGATAGAGTAAGAAAAGCTCGCCAAAAAAACCCTTCTGTAGAATGTGCAGCAGAAAAACAATTAGGTCGTTTTCATACCGTATTTCTTGAAGCCCAGGAGTGCGAAGTCGTTGAACATATTCTCTTTTTAGAAGAAAGATTATTTGGCCTAACACTACATGATCTGCGTAAATTTGCATTTGAATTAGCAGAAAAAAACGGTATTCCAAATTCATTCAATAAAGAGAGGAAAATGGCAGGAAAGGAATGGATGTACGGCTTCCTTCGTAGACACCTTCGGCTTTCTTTGTGGGATCCTGAGAAGACATCTCTTGCGCGTGCAAAAGGGTTCAATAGAGTTGCAGTGGGAAAGTTTTATGACTTACTCCAGTCCATTTATGAAAAGCATAATATGCCACCCAGCGATATCCACAACGTAGATGAGAGTCCTAGCCTTGCGTGGAAGAAAGCAAGATGGCTGCTTGTCTTCGGCAGAACGAGGAGTTCTAGTGACGGTTGAAACGTGTATGAACGCAGCTCAGCTGGTAATTTCGTACAAACCATGTTTGTGTTTCCTCGGAAAAGAAACAACCCGATGCTGATGGACGACGGGCCACCAGGATCATCTACATACTTTCATGAGAGTGGCTGGATTAATTCAGAATCATTTATTGCTTGATTTCAACGCTTTGTGACCTACGCTAACCCTTCTGAAGAAAAACCAGTCCTTCTTATACTTGATGGACACGCTTGTCACACAAAGAGCTTAGCTGTTATAAATATGGCGAGAGAAAAACATGTCATCTTGTTATGTTTCCCCCCTTACACGACGCACCGTCTTCAGCCACTGGATGTGTCGTTCATGGCTCCTCTCAGCACATTCTACGAACAAGAAGTTCGTAAATGGTTGATTGCTCATCCCGGCCGAGCAGTTACAATATATCAAGTGGCAAAACTGTTCTCAGCAGCATATACTAGAGCTGCTATTATGCAGACTGCCATTAAAGGGTTTGAAAAAACTGGAATAGGGATATCTTTCCTGACCATTTGTATGCACCTGCAGAAACAACAAACAGGGATGAACCTATCGCTTCTCCTAATGAGTTGGATCGTGAAGAAAATTGTTGCTCTGGGCAAAACAACAATGAATTATCAGCCATCAAAACTCCCAAGGTAGACACTCTTTCTATGAGCACAGACCAATGTAATCCAGTAGCAACCTCGGTGACAAACATTGATTTGGATCCACAACCTTCTACATCAGCAGGGACCTCGTCATTTTCAATTTCACCAAGAATGATGATGCCTCCTCCTCAAGAGTTTAACAGGAAACCACAAACGAAGACCGGAAGGAAAAAGGGAAAAACCGTAATTCTTACGTCAAGCCCTTACAAGGTAAAATTAGAAACGGAAGAAGAAGAAAAAAAAAACAAAAGGAAAAGAAGAAAAGCATAAAAAGAAAAGTAATGGAGACTAATGGGGAAGATGAAAAGTGTACTAACGAAAATAACCAAGAAAATATTGGAAAGGAAATAAAGAAAATATAAAAAATCAGCCAAAGAAAAATAATTGCGATGCCACTACAGCAAATATTTCAAAACAGGAACAACATGAAGAGAATGCTAACAAAAATAAACAAGGAAAAAGAGAAAATTAATATAAAACCTCAGTCAAAGAAAAAAAAGTGCTATGACACAGCAGAATCAACTTCAGAAGAGGAAGATGAGACTTGCATGTTTTGCAATGAATTGTACACAAAGTCTAAAGCAAAAGAAGGGTGGATTCAGTGCAATGTGTGCAGAAATTGGGCCCACGAAGCTTGTTCTAATGCGGAAGAAGATGACTCATTTACCTGTGACTTTTGTTCGGAAACTTAATGTTTGTTTAGATAAAAATCAGTATTATTTAGTATAAATATTATTCCATCCCTACGATAAGTGTAAAGTTCATAATATAAAGTTGTTTTGAAAAATTTTTTTTTTCTATATAGTTAAATGATGTCCCGATTTCACACAACCCGTGGGGCAAAACCGGGTATTTGCATATTTTTTCAAAATGTGCCTCTAGACTATAAATAAAATATGTGGTAATCGTTTTACATAGGTTTTCTTTAAGCTTACATCTTATAGTTTTCAGATAATGTATATTTGAAACTTTATTGTTTTAATAAAAAGAAATATCTATGATCAAATATTAGCGTCCCGGTTTTGTCCGACTTTCCCCTACTGGAATTTTTTCGTCAGCATCTGTTTTCCCAAAATAATCTTCCGGTGACAATTGGAAATTATAATAATTCTACTTTCAATATTTATGTTAATAGGTAAATTATAATGATTGTTATTATTTAAAATTGAATAAATTTACTGACCGTTCTAAAACGCTAAAATACTTACCGTCGTACTTAATCTTAGCTATTAGTAAACAAACCTTACTGTCGTGGAAACAAACGAGGTAAACATCCAGATAGAGCATAGTCGCGCAAAAAAAAATTATTCCTTTTCAACAGTAAGATCATTAGTGCTCCAACTCTTGCGGGAAAGATTTTTATTTTGCATGAGCATTGGTTGCTAGGCAATTAAACGAGACAAATTTTTCCAAAAAATTTGTCGAGTTCAATTGCCTTTTAGTATCCAATGCGAATTTGCAAAATTAAAATCTTACCAGGCAAAAGATGGAGCACGAATGGTCTTTAGCTAGAGAATTAACTGAATGAATTATAGATAAACGTCATGTTTTATGTTAGGTAAATCAACATTTTTGTTTATGTAAACAAGCATAATTATAATTAAAGGTACAGTTAATGAATTTTGGTTGAGAATTATGTTGATTGTCAGAATGACAATTCAATATTTTTAAATAGTAATAAGGTTGCTAGAAACAATTACGTAGCGGCAAGAAAAGTACCATACTTTTCTTTTCACAGAAAGAATTCCTTCGTAACTTCTGATTGGTGCACGTGACTCGATTTTCGTAATGTATTTGGTCGACCATACATGAAGTTAACTATCTTTTAAGTTTTTAAGTAAGCATCTAGATGTCTGTTCACCTCTGTATGTAGGTTGGAAGGTCGTGTATTCTTCCACACCAGATATTTTATATTCAAATCTAATGTTTGATAGTACTTTAATTAAAGATTTTAAATGTACAGGTAACGATTGACATAAATGGTTTTTTTAGCTGTCTTAATTGAGCTGTTATCTCTGCAAAATTTGGTACACATTGTCTAAAATAATTCATAAAAACTAATACATTTTGCAATGGTTGAATATTGTTTGGTTCTTCAAGGGCAGTACTTTTATTTTTATTTTCTATTTTCCAACTGAAGGTATGTGTCCCAAATATTTAACACTTATATTAAATTTCATCTTTGTTAGGCTTTATGTTTAAGGACTTTGCCCTCTCAATAACTGTAAGTAATATTTCTTCCTGAAGTAAATCTACAGAAATTAACAAATATTAAAATTTATTTGAATTCCACCAATACTACAAACATTGTTACTATTGATGTATTGAAATACTTTTGGAGTAGTACTAAGACAAAATAGAATCTTGCTTCCAACAGTCGAAACAGTTTGAAAACGTGCAGGATCAAAATTCATCTGTAAAATCTAACACTGCGAACGCATCTTCTCCTAAAGTTGGAATTAACACATTTTGTGGATGTTTGACTGCCATATTTAAATTCCATGGATCTACACAGACGCGTAATATTTGGTCTTTTTTTCAACCATTACTACTACTATACTATTACTACTTACCCAACCTTCTGGGTTTTCAACTTTTAAAATAATTACTTTTTTTCCATTTCGAGAAAAGTTAGGTGTAATTTGGATTTAACAGGCACTCTTCTGGAAGGGTTTATAACTTTGATCTACACAGTTTTAGCAAAAATTTCGAAATCTTCAAAAACTTCCTTAATAACCATAATAATAAACTCTTTTTTCTTAAATTTATATCTTTCAACTTTTTAATTAAATTAGTTTTCTACAAGTTTCTACTCTCAACAAAGGTGTTACATGGTCAGCAACAATCACAAAATCATTGTGAACTTTTGTACTATTGTGTTCACAGTTTAAATTAACTATACTTGTGGATACGACTACTAAACGCCTCGAGAACAATTTTTGTTGGATTAATAAAACTGTAAACGCGCACCAGAATCCAACATAAAATTTACAGTTTTAGCAGTATAGCAGTAACATTATTTATTTATGCAGAATTCTTCATCTTTTACACACTCTGAAGTATCTATTTCTTTAACAATACTTACCCTACAAAAATTACTAAAATTAATAACATTTTCACAGATTTGACCAAATGCGAGACATGCGTTGACATCTTATCTTCTACACCAGAAAAACTTTATTATATTTTTACTGTCCTTACCTTCGCTCTTTAACTATGCTTACAGCTCTCTTCCTTCTGTAGCTCTCATCCTTTAACGTTAGATATTTCGTTAGTCCGACATGTAGATACAACTTTTAACAGACCTAGAATATCCGTTTTCAACATTCTTTCTTGTACATCTTGACCACGAACACCATTAAGACAGTTACTTGAAGAGATTATTCACTTCAGTGGTTACCTGAACATTCGATAGAACTTCTCTTAATAAAAAGTAAGATTATTAATACTCATGTTCTATCAACCTTGTTGTGAATAAAAACTGGGTGAATGCTAGTGCATTATAGGACTTTCTTGCAAAATACTAAAAAATATATGGGGCATTTTTATATCTTTGAAATATTCAGCTGTTTTAGAAATATTTAATAAAAATCAAAAACTGACCTTAATAGACCCCCTCTCTTGACAAAAAGTTGTAAAATGAGCTAATAAGTCGATTTAGTGATAGTAAAAAAAAGTCGATTGCATAACCTTCCATGCCTACATATGTAAATAAAAAATTAAAAATAGATATCTCGTTTATCTTTCAAGCTAACTATGGACTGTTTCATATCATTTTAAAGAAATTTCGCTCCAAATAAAATAAGAATATGTGCATGTTATACCAGCAATACGAGGAATTTTTTCAATTTCCGGAAAAACCGGAATTAGTGTTTTCATCAGGATAATAACGTTTCATTAGCGCAAGTTTGTAACTAAAATAGTTAGAAAGTTATAACAATATCAATATTAAATATTTGAAAATTCATATCTCCTATTTATTAGTAGCTTCAGAAGAAGCAGGTTATTTGAATTCATAAGAGTGGCCTAGAAAATATAAAAAAAAAAAAAATGCTTGGAGAGAATTTTGAATAAATCAATTAAGTTTGACCCCTTAAATGTAGACAAATTTATACCATAATTTATTACATAAAAAATTTCTCTTTAAAGAACCTTTATTTAACTACGCATATCTATTTCCAATTCTTTTATATCTTGGACGGTATCGGCAATATATATCTCAACAAAAAAATGTATATGTGACTATTATAACTATGGCCATATTCAATTTTGAAAGTTTAAAAACTAAAAAATTGCATTTCATGCGAGTTATTCATAACCTCAATTTCAATCTTCTATGTTAAAATTCGAAAATTTGCCAACAAAATAACACCATTATTTTCACCCCTGTTTATCTATTGCGTTTAAAAAAGCTTGTTTTGTCAACATAATTGCTTCGTAGGCCTTCACTCCAAATTTTATCAAAAACGTCCGCTGGCGAGTGACCAAACACAGACATTTTGAAAAATTTTCAAAATTTTTTTGTCGGTTTCAGGGAGTCGTAAAATATCAAAATAACGCAACTTATTTTTTTCAATTTTTTTCGACCGCAATACTTTCTTGTTTAGTAAGAACGTAAAAATATTATTCAAGCAATGCTTGACAGGAATGAAAACTTAAATGTTGTGTATCGCAAAACCTGATAAAAATTTTGCACAAATGGTGCCAGTAGTACTGAGGCACTTGCGCCGCCATCTTGGATTTTGACGTCACAAGACCGCCCACGTGGGGGACAGGATTTTCCACCCTTATTTTTACTCGCTTACGTGTAGGACGTATTTTTCACCCCTATTTTTACACATCCACGTGTGAGGCCGTATTTTCAACCCCTGTTGGAATTTTCATCCCTAATTATTTTTTACACACACCCACGTGGGGGACCGCATTTTCCACCCTTATTTTTATACGCTTACGTGAGAGACCGTATTTTTTACCCTTATTTTTTTATTAATATAAGATGATGATCTTTAATTATTTTTATTAATTATCCTAGGGAAATTCTCAATCTGATAGTTTATAAGATGATGATGATCTTTAATTATTTTATTAATTATTTTTATTAATTATTTTTATCCTGGGGAAATTCTTAATCTGATAGCTTTTAAGATGATGATGATCTTTAATTATTTTTATTAATTAATTATTTTTAACCTGAGGGAAATTCTTAATCTGATAGCTTTAAGATGATGATGATCTTTATTTTTATTAATTAATTATTTTTAGCCTCTGGGAAATGATGTAAAAGATAGTTTATTTAATTTTGTGTTTACTATTAACATTTATTAGAACTTGTTTATCAGATATAATTTAAAGAATTGATTAGATAATAATAATCACGTACACATTGACTGTACTTTCCTATATTAATTTTATTAGCGTGTTTTCTCAATTACTTGTTTCTCAAGGTAAAATAAGCATATTTATCTTCGAATGACCTGAAGGTGAAGTTAGGTAATAACATAATTTGTACATACGAAGCAAAAATTGGCATTAAAAGAAATGTAATAATTTTAATAACGTTTTTTATTTTAGCTAAGCGTTTCTATTATTCATTACGGTATAAACACTTATTGTTAAACTAGATCAGATCAGTCGTTTAACTTCATTGGAAAAATAATTTTAATTAAAATGTAGAAAATACACTTAAAATCTAAGACCTTTTCATTTTTTATTACAGGACAGTCTGATAGTAATCTTTAAATACACTTTTTTATTGTTATATTTCAGATTTTATGGAAATAATTAAAAGTTTATTCTGTCTGACTGATCCTCATAATTAAGTTTGTCTTCTTTTAATTGTATGACGCATTTACAGAAGCCCACTAGATAAACATTTCGAAATACTATCTGACGTATTTTAAAAACTTAATTATGAGGATCAGTCCAGACAGAATAGACTTTTTTAATTATTTCTATAAAATCTGAAATATAACAATAAAAAAGTGTATTTAAAGATTACTATCAGACTGTCCTATAAATTATTTTTTACACACACTCCACGTGGGTGTGTGTACAAAATAATTAGGGATGAAAATTCCAACAGGGGTTGAAAATACGGTCTCACACGTGGATGTGTAAAAATAGGGGTGAAAAAAATCCGTCCTACACGTAAGCGAGTAAAAATAAGG
This sequence comes from Vesta saturnalis, assembly GCA_036346205.1. NCBI lineage: Eukaryota > Metazoa > Arthropoda > Insecta > Coleoptera > Lampyridae > Vesta > Vesta saturnalis. Next base: position 385,143 of record JARFJB010002314.1, on the reverse strand, counting down.
GTGGAAAATGCGGTCCCCCACTTGGGCGAGTAAAAAGTGAAAGGGGCGGGGCTTGTGACGTAAAAAAAGGAGTGGGGATGGTGCCGGTGTTTTACTGGTGCCAATTGTTACACATCATAAATCTCTAACAAATATCTTTAACAAAAGAATTTGTTATATTGGTTCAAGCAGATTACAAAGAATGAGGTTTGAAATTTTGAGGAAAGTAAAATACAGGAGAATTTAGGGATTGTTATAGATCTTTTATCTACATCATACTTAAAAGATGAACCTATTGAAGATGATTGGATTACAGAAGTAGTGCATTAAATTAACGATTCACTAAGTATTAGTGAGAAAAGGCAAAGAAAATTCCAGGAGGCTGCCTCTCGGGATCCGGATTACATCAAAATTTTATAATGGCTGGCCAAAAGATAAGAAACAAGCTGGCGACGAAATTAAATACTATTTTAGAATGTAAGATTGTGAAACGTGATTAATGGTTCGAGTAGAATTAAGAGAATATTTTTTAATATTATTTCATTAGTGTCACTATGGTACTGAAAAAAGAAACAAACAGAGAGCAAGTTAAATTGCTTAATGGCTTGATAGAAGAGTTATTATGAAAATGTTCAATAAAAAAAAAGATCAGTATTCTAAGAGCGCGAACCTCTCAATTACATGAGATTCCAGATATCCCATTTATTAAGGTCGGATGTGAAATAATGGGGTGCTACGGCAAAAATTATTTAGTTTTTCAAAATTATTTTTCTAAATGATTGGACATAATCTGTCTAAAGAATAAATTTTCTCAAGAAATAATATCAAAACCCAGAGATGTTTGCAACTTACAGTAACTCTAGAAACGTAATAAGTTATCACCAAAGTCGAAAAAGCAGTTCAAACGTTTGAAAATTGATTTATTCAGGCCTAAAATGTTTGAAAACTCTCATAAACTCCCAACTAGAATTATAGAAATAATGAAAATGAGTTACTTCAAAAAATATAGTATGGAAACCAGCTCAAGTTGTTAGGAGACACATTGCCTACATGTTAAAATGTGGGGATTCAAGTAGAAAACTTGGATTATCGGATGTCTACACGGAAATAAACATTTTTTTGTTTTTTTGGAATCTTTCGTTTTAAAACTTAAAGAAACATAAAATATACGACTCGGAACAATACACGACCTTCCAACCTATAAAGTGGAAATTCAACGAAATGAAATCATTCCAATAGTAATTTTTTAGGCGAATTATGCCACTTTTATTTTAATATGTTCATAACGAAAATAGATTACATCGCAAAGACAAACACAATAATCTTTGTCAGATGGACGTTTAAAATTTCATGTCAGAATGACGTTAATAGACGTATAAATGCTAATTTAAAAGAAATCCAGAGCCGCCCGTTTCTATAAAATACCAATAATACAATTTAAGCATTTTCATTCCCGTTTAATTAATTTTTAGACTTAGTTTGCTTTATATTAAGAAACTAAATTTTCCTTAAAAATATGTCCACACATTTTCTTATACAATGAATGAATAGTCATATATTGAAAAAATTTGAACTAACACCTAAATTCTTCCTTAGGAATTTTTTGCAATTAAAGTACGCGACGTATCAAAGAATTGCAAGGAACATAATTAATCGATATGTTTAAGGTCTGTGTGGTGATTTTTTATATCTTTGAAATATACAGCAGTTTCAGAAATATTTCATAAAACCAAAAACTGTTCCTATTAAACCCCCCTCACCACTGCTTAATTTCTCCCAAAAACCTAACCAGTTCCAGAAAAAATGAAAATAAGCATAAATACGAAATTTGAAGTGCGTGCGTGATGTCATTTTGGAGTTATCGTGGATACTTACATACATCCACACATCAACCGATCTTGGCGAAACTTTGCCAAACTTTATAAAATGAGCTAATAAGTAGATAATGTTAGTGATAGATAACTCGGTTGCATAAAAAAAGAAAAAGGAAAAGGCCACGTATTTTATTCCTTCCCCAAGAGGGAGGACAGGCTGCTCGAGCTTTCCGAGCTCCTTCAGCCACAATCATGGATTCCCAGCATACATACACGTATATATGCATGGTGGGATTAAGGATGGGTGTGGTCAGGATAGGATTGGAAGGAACGGAGTTAGGGTTCTGAGGGGGAAAATACTACCCAGCATTCGCCTAAGCAGCCGCATATAGTGTGCGTATACGCAGTGACCATGCCGCTACATGTGTATGAGGAAAACCCCCTGAAAAAACCTCATACAAGGTAGACGGTAACGGGAATCGAACCCATTACCTCCCAAATGCTAAGTCGATCGTGTCACCACTACGCTACCAGCTCGGTTCGGTTGCATAACCTTCTATACCTACATATGTATGTATATTTAGGTTGGAAGGTAAAATATTTGGTGTGGAACACACGACCTTCCGACCTACAAAGTGGAAATTAAAAGGAATGAGTCACTGCATCCTTTTACAACGCTTGGCCAAGTTTTGCCAAGATCGGCCATTATGGCGCTCTGTGTGCATGTGCGTGTGCGTGCGTACGTGCGTGCGTGTGGGTGTGTGTACGTGCGTGTATGCGTGTGTGTGGGTACGTGTGTGTATCTGTGGGGTGGATGTGTGCGTGCGTGCATGCGTGTATGTGTGGTGTATCGATGGGGACAACTTTCCAACTAACAATAGCTTTGCTCCTTTTAACCCCCCCAGGGGTTACTCCCTACAAAATGTTAAATGGTAAAAGGTATCGAGTTATAGCTCATTGGAAAGGTCCTTTTGATTCCTTTATTGCGGCGTATATTTTTTTAATCGGTTTATTCGTTTGCGAAAAAGGTTTTTTTTGCTCTATGAAAATTATCTCTTAAGCCTTAAATTTTTTATGCATTATTTTCTTCATTAAGAAAAAACCGTCATAGACACAATGAAATGCCAAATATTTGGCCCTTTAGGTATAAATCTCAGGGAAATAATTGCTATGGAATCTATTTGTGAGGAAATTATTATTATTCTATGACAGTTTGCTTCTTAATAAAAAACATAATACATTAAGAATTTGGGCGCAAGGGAAAACTTCCATAGGGGAAAAAGCTTTTCCTTACTTTTTTCTCAAACGAATGGACCGATTAAAAAGAAATAAATTCCGAAATAAAGGAATCAAAATGACCTTCCAGATGTGCTATCACTCGATACTTCTCACCATTTATGATTTTGAAGGGGGCAACCCTTGGGGGCGGGGGTAAAAGGAGGCGAAGCAATTTTTGATTAAACAGTTGGCCTCCTCGATGGTCCTTTTTATGTATTTCACCGATTTTTTTTTTAAATTTCTACAGACATCCGAGGTGGGAAGTTTTGAAACAAACACTTTGTATGTAGGTTGGAATGTACAAAGCAGATCAAAAGCTTTTTTTTATTAAACTTATCGCAATACCATTTTTCATATACGAACGTATTAGTACACGAAATATTTTACAATTTGGAAATATTATGTCACATTTACTATAAAGAAACATACATTTTTAAGAAAATTCGGACAAGAAATATTGTCATATCAGTGCTCATGTAAAATGACCAAGACTACACTTTTTAAAGTCTGTGCGTAAGAAGTCCTTCAAACGTTTTGGTAAGATTGGATTAGTTTGGGAACTCATGATTACCCATTCTCTCTGGTGCGCCACTAGGTATTAAAAATCTTACAAAAATAAACTACTATTGCTTCGTATAGTGTCATTTATCTGCTAAGTAAGAAAGTCCTAAATGTACTGGAACCTCTTCATAATTCACTAAATAGTTTGTCCTATCTGCACGAACTATATGGGTTAGAAAGTAAAAATGTCCGATCTGTTACATACTAAGGAAGTGAGCCCCATCTACGACATTTATTGCACTTAGGATGGCTTTTGCTTAGTGAATGTTTCCAAATCGCAATGTTGGCAATTCTATTTGTTATATATAACCTAAAAAATTAGACGTTCTCCGACGTTAGGTTGACTTGTTTCTTTTTGTTTTATTTTTTTTATGCTTAGATTATTAGTTTCATTTTCAATTAGTGTTAGTATGATTATTGTGTCAGAGCAGATAAAAATGAGATATGGTGAGTTGTTAAATATCAAAATGAAATGAATTAGAAATTTGCAACGATATATTCCTTGTAGGATGGTAGCTGACAGAGGTGAACATATTGTTAGCATGGCTCTCAATAAAGAATTACTCTGATTTTGTCTCAGAAAATGAGGAAAGTGCAGATTATACTTCTGATTCCGACATTGAAAGTAACCAGGAGACTACAACTAAAGAGAAAACCATTTCTATACCAGAACGTGCCTCAACTAAAAATTGTAAAAATAGCGGAAATATAATTGAGTTTATTGAGGAAATCATTTTGCCAACAATACTTGAGAAAATTTTGATTCATCTTGAAAAAGAAAAGTTGAGATATTATACCAAAAATTGACAAATACGTAAGTGGAGGTGTTTTGATATCAAACTTTCTTAATGAAAAAATGCTAAAAGAGTAAATAAAACCCAGAAATTCCGAGTAAAAGAATCTTGTACAGATTCCTGTAAATCCAAACGTACTGCTGCTATCAATAAAGACCGACAAACCACTATTAATACTCAATACTGGAAACTTAGTGAGGAAGCATGAAAATATTTTGTTTTTAATTCAGTTAAAGAGGACCAGAAAGCGAGGCAAACAGTAGGAGCAAACTTTGCAAGACAATTTTCATTCAAGTATTTATTAAAAACAGAAAATGCTCTAGAGGTTAAAGTGTGCAAGCAATTTTTTTTTGCAACTTTAGGTTATAACCTTAATAATGACAGAGTTTTAAAAAATTTGAGAAAAATGATTTTAAATTACTCGTGCCCAAATCAGACCATGTAAAGTCATTCAATCCTACGCAGTCACACTATCAACGAGAACACGCGCCTAACACAAGGTATTTACCCTCAGATATTACCACAACATTGATGTACAATAACTTCAAAGAAAAATACAAGAATTTCAAAGTTTCTTATTATTTATATAGAACAGTGGTATCCAATGCCTTGAAAATCTCCTTTACAAAATAGGGACATGAGGAATGTTGGCAGTGCGAAATCTATGAGCTCCACAAGAAATAAAACCATGAAGAAGACACTGCTTGTGAGGAATATCAGAAATAGAGTGTGCATCACACTAATTATGTAGCTGCGCGTGAGGAATACAGAAATGATGCCGAAAAGAAGGACGGACTGAAGATATAATTTCTACCTATTATGCGTTTCTTCAGTTCTACAGGTATGATACTGTCATTACAATCTTGGTGGATAACTGTTCTGCCCAGAATAAGAACTGTACTGGATTTTTTGTTTACATTCTCAATGCACCTGAAATGTCTGTAAAGACACTTAACATTAAGTATGTTGAAACTAGACATACTTTTATATCTGTCAATTATTTCCATCACCAAGTCGAGTTATCCCTTAAGAAAAAGGCAAAAATTTAGGATTTTAACGATTTTGTAGATGCGGTAAAAGAAGCAAATATGTCAAAGGTTGATACTTTGGAAATGACCATCCAAGTGTTCTATGATTGGCTAGATCGCAGTTCCAGGTATAAGTTACAAAAGATGCAGCCGCGTGTATATCTTCACGGTGTGGTTTGCGTATCATTTTCAAGATGAAGTCAATTATTATCGTATAAAACTGACTACAAGGTGACTTTCTAGAGCTTAATTTTTTGACTGCAGCATCTATTAAAGCAGGCCTCTCACAACCAAACCCTCGCACGAAATATAGGGGTATATCTAATGAAAGAAACGAAGGTCTCTTAACAAAGTTGTTACAGATAATGTCTAAAAATCGAGTGCCTGTTTGGGAAAATTTACCAGTTTCAACAGGTATTCCTGAAGAAATTTAAAGTTGACATTTAATCTTTCTTTTCTTGCAAAAAAAAAAAAAAAAATTACTTGCTTAGTTGGAGCTTTTTGAATTCTAAATAAAATTTCATATAAAAACTAGATATTTATTCATCTGGAATTGTTTGGTGTGTGTGTTTTAGAGGTCCCATCTACCTCTTCAAACTACTCTTACTAAGGATAAAGGTCTTATGTGCAACAAAATCAAAGTTATGCAAAAGTTCAAGTTTAGACTGTGCCAAATGATAAAGTAACAAGAGTTGTATATCTGCTTTTAATTTGAATATTGTGGAGTAAATACGGTAGACGCCGATTGAAAATTTATAAAACTTCAAATATCTCAAAATGAGTATTTTTTAGATGGGATCTTTTTCCTAAGGAGGGCAGAATAGGTAAACGTCGCTGTATATCGGTGGCAATTCGTGTAACTTGTCATCATCATAAACTTCTTTCTTTATTATTCTAGGTGTGTAAGTTACACATGAATACCCTTAATATAAAACCCATTAGGAGTATTTGTTTTTTTTAATTATTTGGTGTGTTCTTACTCAATTTTCTATTACACAGTTCTAATTTACGATTAGTAATTTTGAATTAAGAAAAGATTACATGTTTATTTAATAACTTATATTGTCAAACGTAACAAGTAATTTTACGTATCAAGCTAAATTACTAACAGTTGCAAAGTACCCATTTTCTGCAGATTAAGCCATAAAATTTGATATTCCTTGATCAAGAAGATTATTTTACAAGTCGTTTTGTGGGTTTAAATAAAAACAATCCTTTCAAGTGGTCCTAAATTTACTGCTACTGTCACTAGCAAATGTTAAGTTGAAGCTGAAACTGAAAACTTTCTACATTTGTAACTTGTTATGGAGAGGTAAAACTTTCGAAGCAGTTAAAGTTTTAACTCGTGCTAATTGACGTAGAACATGCTATCAGGGACTATTAAAAAAAACAATTATGAAAAAATATTTGCTAATATTTGGTTATTCATATTTCGTTCAAAAATTGCTTTTCTTGATCTTGATTAAATAAGAAAGAAGTTGCAATCGCATTCACGCTTTTAACTTTTCTTACTTTCCCTTATTATTCAGCTCTACTATTGGCATTACTTTGCATAAATTACATTTGGGGAGATTATTTATAATGCTTTTTGCTTGTAGCAACGGTTTCATTTCTAGAATTAATTTTGTTAAAATCTTTGTATAATTTAAAACTTTTTATATTTGAAAATTGGATTTAATTTAGTAGGATCACCAGGAAGGACTAAAAGTTAGTATTTTACGAATAATTCTTGTAGAAATCCATAATACATTTTACACAAGAGGTTTTTTAGTAATCGTGAATTTTGCAGCTTCACATTTTTAACGTCTCCGTGAGCACAAGCACCCAACATCAGAAACCTTATTTATCCACACCGCCCTTGTTTCAAGTTGCATGATTTTAAAAAAGAAAGCAATTACGGAAACAAGCATATGACGCGATCAATATTTTAATCTGTTTTCTAAAAAGATTTGTAAATAATCTACAGACAATATTTAAATGCTTTAACCCCTAGTTGCAAGATTTTTAGAAAAAATATGTAAATTAATATGTAAAGGTACGGGAAAAATAATTTAAAAAATATTTGTTGTTTTTATTAAAATTTTTACAAATAATGACCGGTCTCACATAATTATTCGGTTTGAAGCCGAATGTAACAATTTCTGTCTTTATTCAATATGACTGACACTTGCACTCTGGATGTTTGCACATATCTCTATCATTTTCTCTCCATTCTGGCAAATGATCTATTCCGTCTTTTCGTCAATTTCGTCGTTCACGCTTTCTAATCAATGTAGATTTAGCACTGTTGCGTAAGGCATCTGCAATAGCTACCTTAAAATAAGTATCATTCTGCCTTCTCCATAAAAGCCAACTATTTACAACGAATATGTCTATAAAATGAATGAAAATAGTAACATACCATTTCATGGATCTAATTTTGAAACGATAGTAACCAAGCATAGAATCTAATAGGTCTACGCCTCCCATGTATTCGTTATAATTTAGGATTGTTTGCGGGCTCTGCACATTTTTGTAGCATTTCTCACTCCTAAAAAATCTTTGCTTAGTTTCAGTTGGTTGCGCTCCGACGTAAGTTCATAACGTGAGACAATTTTACTGTTATACCAGTAAACAACATTTAATTTTGCACGGTCTTTGATAGCAGTTTTCTTTTACCAAGGTCCTCTTCCAAGTTTCTTAAATTACTTCTACTACTTTTCCTTGCTTTTTTTTACCAATGAGAAGAACAGATTCCGTATTTTCAGGTGCTAACGTGAGGTGATGTTGTCGTAGCCATTGGCTCACCATTTGTAGTGTTATATTGACAGTTTCTACTAGGCCTTCCTCTGTCCTGTCGGTGGCTATGATTGCCAGGTCGTCTGCATATACTACCAATGTCGCCATTTCGATTGTCTCTAAATTAAGCACTCCGTCATATAGTATGTTCCATAGCAGAGTTCCAAGAACCGATCCCTGTGGAACCCCGGCTGTGACTGAGTATTCTTGACCATCTTTGTCTATTATGTGTCGGTCCGAAAGGTAATTTGCTATTATATTTCTAAGGTATTTTGATATGCCTCTACTCCTTGTTTATCGCATTATGCTATTCTATGACGCCGAATTAAATGCATTTCTTATGTCCACTGTAATAACTGCATAGAACGCCCTGGATCTTTGAGTTTTGTTTATCTCCTGATCAGCTACCTGTACGACCTCCCTTACAGCATCGATAGTCGATTTACCCTTTCTGAAGCCAAATTGATTGTCTGACAGCTTTCCCTTGGGTTAGTAGTAGTAGTGGTAGTAGCAGTAATAGTGGTAGAAGTAGTAGTAGTAGTTTTTTTGGGAGGTGAAATTCCGTTAAGGACACCTTGCACTAGGGTCAATAGCGCAAGGGAGTGTGGGAGTCCGCAAAGATTACCCACTAAAAACATCCCCGATCTCCTGGAGCTGCTGTTGCCATTACTTCGGGAGAAGGAAGGTATTGGTGTTTGACCCTCTAATCGTTTTACGTCCTTCTGACGTCTTTTCCTTGGTTTCCATGAGTATCTTGGCCAGCTTGCAGATTATTTTCCAGTTATCCCTTGTCTCTAACATCTTGCCAACTATGTTCTGCGGTGTTAATTCTCCAGTAACATCTTGTGTCGTTCTTCTGTTCTCGTCCCATCTGCTGCATTTGAAAAATGTATGTTCAACCGTATCTATGCTTTGGCAATAAGAACACAGATCGCTATCTGCTACTTTAAAACGCTTTCTATAATATAATACTGGAAGTATCCTTACCCAGATATTATCTGAGTGATGTGGTAGGTCACTTCTTTTGACCCGTGGTTCTAGATTGGGAATAAGTTTTTGCGTCCACAGACCACGATCTGTATTACTTTGCAATTCTTACTGTCATTTCCTTACCGCCATTTCGGCTGCAGCTCTCTTTTCAGTCGCATCTTGTATTGCACACCTCTCTTCTACCAGCAAATGCATTAGAAGGGTTCTATCAATGACAATAGGTGCATTTGTTGCCACCGTTCTGTAGGCACTCACTATGCGAATTGAGGCTTTTCCTATATATTTTCCTTTTCATAGCCCTTCCCCATATTTCCGTACCATAAAGAAAAATTGACTGGGCTACAGCAAACAGTATTTTTCTATCTTTTTTTCTGGGACATTCGATATTTGGTAGTAATCAGCTTATATTTGCGATGGAATTTCTTGATTATTTTGCGACGCTCCTGACGTGTGCTCCCATTCGCATATTTCTGTCCAGGTAGAGTTCTGGGTACTTGAGATGTTTTTAAGATTGTCAACTGTTACTTCTACATCTTTTACTGTTCATCTCCCTGCGAGTACTACGACTTCTGTTTTTGTGGCGCCAGATCCTATCAACCATACTGTGCGTGGTACTGGAATTCTTAGAACACCGTCGTAGTAGACGTTCCATAACATAGGTCCTAACACTGACCCTTGTGGTACGCCAAACGTTATTTTCATTTTGCTATTTGATTTTAAAAATAGCCACCTATCCCCCAGGTAGTTTGCTATAATTTTATATACGTAGAGTGCAATTTTCCTCTTTTTCAATTCTACTAGTATACCATCCCATGGTGCAACATTGAACGCATTACGAACGTCTATTGTGATTAGGATGCATCTTTTCCTGCCTGCCCTTTCAGTAGTAGTGGTAGTAGTCCTACATATATTGTTTATATATTTATAAACTACCCGCTTATTCACTGAGAAGGGAAGGAAATATGTTGAAGTGACGAGCACGTACATACAATTTTTCTCTTAATCCCAAGTACAGGTTAACCAGGTAACGCGCGCAATTCTGAATTACAGAAGGGAAACAATACACTCAACTCGGTACATTTTCAGGTAATGCGCGCAACTCGGTTATGTCCGCAACCACGACCTTCTAACCTACAAAGTGGAAATTAAAAGAAATGACTTGTTACATAAATGAAATAATACTTTTTTTATGATTATGTAAAACGTTTATAATGCAAGTATGCAACACTATAAAAACAAATAATAATCTATGTCAAATAGTTGTTTAAATCTTCATGACAGGTAGAAATTAATAGACATCAAGAAATGAAAAAACAATTCCAAAAAAGAAAAAAACTATAAGAGTATCGAAAATACAGTTTAAGATTTAAAATCTTGTTTTAATTAATTTTTATGGCCTATATGGTTCCGTACAGAGATACTTTATGAAGAAGAGTTATGTGAAATTGAATTATCCTTACAAAATATGTTTACACATTTTCCTATTTTCCGATCGTAACTCAGATACTGAAAAGACCTTAACGACTACTTAAATTGTAACTTAGGGTTTTTTGTTTCCTAATTATGCGTCGTATCAAAAAATTACATAGAACATATTTGTTAAAAATCAAAAATTGTGTTATAAACCCCCTTTATTCGTTTCTGGATTTCTCTCTAATTAGCTAGGAAACCGAGCTAGTAGAGTAGTGGTAACACGACATGCTTAATATTCGGGAGGTAATGGATTAGATTCCCGTTACCGTCTACGCAGTATGAGGTCTTTCATAAGGTTTTCCTCCTACACATGGTCACTGAGTATACGCACACCATTTTCGGCAATTTAGGCGCATGCAGGGGTAGTATCTTCCCCCTCAGAACCCTAACTTCGTTCCTTCCGATCCTATCCTGACCACACCCATTCTTTTGCTGAAAGAGCTTGGAAAGCTCAAGCAGCCCGACAGGGAATTACATACGTTGCATTTTCCTTTTCCCCTCCAAGAGGAAAGCTTAAATCTGATATTTCCAGTACGTTCCTCTTGCCGTTCTGGAATTATCGTGGATACTGACATACACACACGCATTCACGCATTCGCATATAGAAACTAAAAGTATAAATTAACTATGTCCAATTTTTTGATACAATGCGCCATTTCGTGGCAAAAAATTATTAAAGTAGAATTTAAGTATTCCCATCTAAAAGGAAATTTATTATAAACGGTCAAAAAATTATGAAGTATATTCAGTTGTGTGAGTAGTCAACCGGGGTAGGGTGCATAGTAAGAGTAAAAAGGTATAAAATAAATGTTAGATCCGGTAAAAGGTAAACTTATTTCTTCATTCAAAAAACATTTGTATTTAAAAAACTACAAATATAATAATCAGTTTCAAAAATAAAATCACTTAAATATTTGAAACGCGTAAACTGTATTTATGACCTTAAAGATATCTGTCGGATTCAGAATATTTTTGTCAATTTTGCACTTAAATGTCTATTCACATCTATTTGGAATAAATTATTACTTTTTTGAATTATTCTAAAAAAATGATTATTAGATTTCGTTTAATTTTCACTTTACAAGTTCGAATGTAGTGTATTGTTCAACACAAGATAATTTTTTTAAATCATTAATTATAAATTAACTTTTACCATTATTATACATAAATCAATAACTTACAAATCTATACGTTTCGATAATACTTACAGTTATCGTCCTTAGTACCTACTAGTAAACTTTTTATAATTATTTAAGGTGTTAGAACAAATTTATAAAATTTAAAAAATTAGAAACACAAAAGATTAGTATTTGAATTATAAATTAACCAAATTAACCTCTGCGTAAAGCTAAGTAAAACGAATAAATCTCATAAATACCTCGGAATCCGTCTTATTCTTGTATTACTTGCCTTAGTAATATAGTTACAGTTTATTGTATATATCACCACTATTATTTAAAAATCTGAGATTACGTCCCACAGCACGGGTATCTTCTATTTTCCATATTCAACCAACCAGCCTCGAAAGTGTATGAGAGGTGTGACCAGGGCCGGATTTAGATTTTATGCGCTCCTAGGCCCGTGGGTTCTTGCCGTCCCTTCTTCATACCATCGTGAAGGAGGGAGAGTTTAGACCTCAGAAAGGTCTTTGTGAAGGTACTGTTTATTTCATTCTAATTTATCGTGAACTAAAATAAATTAAATAAATTAAAATACTGAGAGAATCAACTGTTTCTAAATTTGGATATATAATATACACCGTGTTCAAGATAAGGATGCCCACTATGGTGATCTCGGAAACGGTAAGAGATGGAAGGTCGGTTAAATGGAATAAACGTTACGCATTTGAGAGGATGTATTTATGGTCTTTGTAATCCGATAATATTAACGTAACTTAAAACTTACATGTTAACACCTACACTATTAACACTTTTACTTGTTAGTCATAAAAATTAAGAACTGTAAGAGAATAATAAGAGTAAGAGAGCGAGAAATCAGGAGCAATTCCTTTTATACTTTTTTGTTAGCTACCAAAATTTCAACTTTTTCTGTACCATACACACAAAGTATCTAAGCCTCTGATTGGTCTAAACAAAATTGTTAACTTAACTAAAATACATAACTTTCTTAAAATAAGTCAGATTTACTTTTTGAAAACAGATTCGGAATCAGGGCAAGATTCCACATAAAACGATACCTCACAAGCCCTAGTTTTCCTTAACACTGTGCAATTTGACAATTTATAATCTAATTTTATAATTTTATATCTAAGAAACTATATTTTACACCTAAACCAATTACATATTCGTAATCTACACAAAAAACTGTATCAGAACACATTTATTTCAAATCATATAGCTTAATTTTAACAGAAATTCCTTTTTCATATTAGAAATTTATGTATTTAACCCCACTTTTCTAATTTTATGTTCATATACCTTGTACATTGTAAATTTCTTTATGAAAACGATAAAATTCTATTAATTACTCTTATAATTTATTTTAAGCTTAAATTATCCTAAAAAATAAAAAAATCCTTAAAATTAATACTTAACCTAATTTATTACAATTTTACTCATAACTTGCGTTTACAACGTCCAAATTACTTGAAATGTTATTTTATAATGTTGTTATAACTGTCTTTAACATCAAAACTGTTTACTTTCACTGTATGGTCTAAAACTTTGTCAATTCAGAAATCCATATTGTTTAACACACTTATGCAGATTTTGTACACCAAAAGTATTTTTATGTTGAATATTCCAATGTAGAAATGTTGTTCATGTTCTATTTAATGTTTACAACGCACTACCATTTCTTCTGCACTTTTTTGTACACTTTGTCTGTGAATGCTAACTAAACCGTGTCCGTATCATAACCCTTTCTTAAAGTTTATATATTTCCTGCATTGTAACTAACTCAATACATGTTCTACATATTATTATAAACCTACTTCATGTGATAGATATCTGTAAAGTTTCTAAATTGCAAAAATACTTTGAATAAACTGTAAATTTATTGAAATATGTTCTACGAACTTAATCGTACTCACAAATATCAATCCTTCTGACCTTCCTCACATGCTCCTTATGTAGCCTATTGCTTTTTATGAATAAACAAACTTTTGCAAATTCCACCAAGCCTGTTTCGTTAAATCAAAACCAATTTCTCTCACTCGTCTACTACTTTACTTATTAAAACGCAGTGTAAACATTCTCAGTCTATTAAATTTGCCCACTATAAAGAATATAAATTTACTCTTGTCCCTGTATTAATCTTATCTCTAACCATCTCTCTCTCTCTCTCTCTCTCTTATATATATATATATATATATATATATATATATATATATATATATATATTGGAAAATATTTTCAGTTCCATCTGGAACCAATAAAGTCTTTATTAGTACTTATAACCGCATAATGTGTGATATATGGATCAAAGCAATTTTCGTTCATAACATGTATTAGAATATAAATTATTGCATGAACTTACCTTCAAATGAAAAAGCAATAGACAAACTACAAATAATTATTTTTTCCAATCACCAAAATTTGTCTTACTCAATAAAATTACCGCTTAAAAAACTGAAACATCAACTGCAGAATGCAATGCGCGGGTGTGAGCTTGCAAAACACGCATATTTTTATAGTAGGGATGCCGAGATTATTTTTACGCGTTTATTTGTCGGTCCGAAATATGCTACATCATTCAGGTATTCCACCTTTAAATTCTAGAACTTCAAAAAATATGAATTTTGGTACGTATCATACAGAGAATTTTTCTTAAATGTATGCGTATGGGCTGTACAGGTTGTCCCATTTTCGTATGTTTTACGGGGTATCTCGCTTATTTTTTAGGTTAGAACCTTGCGGTTTTCGCGACAGCTTGCTACTTTTTAATGAAACCAAAGATGCACTAATCAAATTTGCCATAGCCATCTTAGTTTTTGTGCTACAGGGTGATTTTGGAAAAATTGCATTTTCAGTCATCCCCTGTAACTCTTATTGTCAGACATATTAAAAAAGTAAAAATTGATATTTGTAGATTTTTTTACGTAGAATCCAGTGGCGATACTCAGATTTTCTTTAGAGGTCACAGTTTTTGAGATATTGACATAACTACTTTTTTTTGGGACACCCTTATTTTTTAAAATCTTTTTTTGCCAAGAGTTTTCAAAAATATAGCATAGTCTATATTTATTTTTTTAAATAACGTGACAAAATGATTTTTTCTATAATTTACATTGATAAAAACAAAATAATTAATTTCACAAATATTGTTCAAATTGCAGACCATTACGTCTCCTACAAGTTTCACAAAGTTTATAAATTCTTTTAATAGCATTTTCCAAAATAAATTATTGTCTTCGTAATTCTGCAAAAGCATTTTCCGTTGCAATTTTTAATTGTTGCATGTTGGCACATTGCCTTGAAAAAATTTTATTCTTTAAATGCCCCCACAAAACAAAATCCAAAACCGAGAGATCCGGTGATCGTGGTGGCCATCGAACAGATCCATTTGTTCCAATCCATCTCCTGGGAAAACGTTCATTTAGCCAGTTTTGTACTATTCTAGCATTGTGGGCTGGAGCCCCATCCTGCTGGAAGAATATATAGTTCAGTTGAGCCAGTGAAATATCTTCTAAAATAATTAAATAATAAATAAAAAAATAGTTTTTTCTTGTAGAATTTGTAAGTACCCATTAGAGTTTAGGTTTTCTTCATAAATCTTGTAAACTATTTTTCGGTTAAAAATAAAGCCTTGACGCTCTCTAGGAAAAATCACGTGGGTGTTTTCTTGACTCCAAAACCACGAGTTGTGTATATTAAGAACTCCCGAACTTGTGAAATGTGCCTCGTGTGACCAAATTATTTTTTTTTCAAAATTATTGTCCTGAGTTTTCATATTTATAAACCAATTGCAGAACTCCAATCTACGTTCATCATCACCACGGTGCAGATGATGAACAAGTTTATACTTGTAGGGTATGAATTTATGTTTTTTTTAATCCTTTGCACTGTTGTTTTAGACACACCGGTCTCTTCATCTATTTTCCTGCACGAGGTTTCAGGAGTGGCTTGAACAACTGCTAAAACGTTGATATCTGATTCCTCGTTCTCTTTGTTGTAAACTCGGGGTCGAGGTTTGTCAAAACATCCATGTTGGCAAAGATTAAATTTTAATTTTTGAAATATTCTTCTGTCGGGTTGTCTTCTTTCGGGATATCTATATGACAAAATAGGTATATAAAATAAATACAAATTCTAAGGTAAAGATTAACTGACCTGTTCAGATAGAGTTCTAAGGCCTGGTCTGCGTTTTCATTAGATAATATGAAGCAGGTATTCATATCATATTTCTCAAAGTTTTCAAATTTTTGGCTTCGAGCCATATTAAAAATAATTAAACAACAAGAACAAGAACGATAACAATAAACAAAACAACGAATAACAATAAATATCAGCACTAAATTTGGGAAAATGTAACCAGGAATAATTTGAGAGAAGCAGAAACTTCAAAATCAAATACCTAAGTAATGACAGAACGTTAATTATTTTGTTTTTTTGCGTTACCATGGTTACCCACGGTTATCCACTATTATCAATGTAAATTATAGAAAAAATAATTTTGTCACGTTATTTATAAAAATAAATATAGACTATGCTATATTTTGAAAAGCTCTTGGCAAGGGGAAAAAGGT
This sequence comes from Vesta saturnalis, assembly GCA_036346205.1. Taxonomy (NCBI): domain Eukaryota; kingdom Metazoa; phylum Arthropoda; class Insecta; order Coleoptera; family Lampyridae; genus Vesta; species Vesta saturnalis. The sequence continues at coordinate 368,741 of JARFJB010002314.1, read as the reverse complement.
TTTAAAAAAATATATAGAGCATCCCATAAAAAAAAGTAGGTTATGTCAATATCTCAAAAATTGTGACCTCTAAAGAAAATTTGAGTACCCCACTGGATTCTACGTAAAAAAATCTACAAATATCAGTTTTTACTTTTTTAATATGTCTGACAGTAAGAGAGTTACAGGGGATGACTGAAAATCCAATTTTTCCAAGATCACCCTGTAGCACAAAAACTAAGATGGCTATGGCAAATTTGATTAGTGCATCTTTGGTTTCATTAAAAAGTAGTACGGTGTCGCGAAAACCGTAAGGTTTTAACCTAAAAAATAAGCGAGATACCCCGTAAAACATACGAAAATGGGACAACCTGTACACTTTAAAAAGAACGTGTCAATGCATTGGGAATGCACATGCTGTAGGCCACCAACATTACACATGACGTTTATTTTATAACTCCTCTTCAAGCGTATTCCTTTTCTTACAGTTAAAAGCAAATAGGATGTACGATTAAAACTTAAGAGTATTACTTGGTTCAACATTATCCTAAATACTTAATTTTGTTCATAAGGGAACTATTCAGTATTAATTATGATGAATGGCAAAACTGTGTGTAATACTAAAGAAAATTGTGAAGATATACAAATAGTTCTAGATCAAGTTATGGAAAGATAGACGAAAATGTCTATCGTTTTTAAGATATCAATGATGGTAAGAATATTTGTAAACATTCCTTAAAACGTAATAAATGTGTAAAGATTAAAAATGTGCAAGTTATTCATTTAATTATACTTCCACATTCCAAGTCTTTAAACCAGTGAACCCAAACTTTAAACAGAACCTAACTCCTGTCTAATGGAGTTATAACAAATCGTGTGATTCTGCACGCAAATAGAAGTTTGTCACGAAGTTAACAGTGTCCACATCGAGTATTTTAACCAAATTAGAAAAAAAAAAACGAAAAAGTAATATAATTAAATGAATGGTTTGTACATTTTTAATCCTTACACATTTACTTCGTTTTAAGGCATGTTCACAAATATTGAAAATTCTTAACATCATTGTATCTTGAAAACGATAAACATTCCCTGTATATGACTCAATATGCGACAAAGCGTTAATATTTTCGATGTGACGTAAGAAAGTAGTACGAATGTATTTTACAAACTCATATTAAAATAAGTTAATTATAAAAATTATTTTGAATAGTAAGTAGTTGTAAAGAACTAAATCGAATATTAGATCGGATATTTACACATACATTTTGATGTATTAACGTGAAGTCTTCCGTAGAACAAAATTGAAACTTTACATTAATTTTGTGGTTATAAATCAAGTTATAAGTAAGGAATATGGCTACATGTCACTTTAATGCCCTCTAAAATCATTTTCTTCAATGAAAAGACTTTGTAAACTACTATGTTATTGATGGTCTTTTCGCAAGGAAACAATGAAAGTTAAAATATGAATTGGGTCGTAAACGTTCTTATCACAAATATTTTTCATGTTTTAGAATTTTGAAATTTGAATAAATCAAACTATACTATAGTGTGTACCACTTTAATAAAGACAAAATCTTAAGTCAGTTAGAAAAGGAATTAACGCTGAATTTGATTATCCTTCAATATTTCCTTACATAACTGTTGAAATGAAAAAAGTAAATGCAATAAGGGAATACGTAAACAAAAAATTCTAAATATAGGGATTTATTTTGCATCCATTTCTGTTTTATAGTTTCACAACACTCTACCAATATCGAGGTAAAACCCTTTTATATTCCTTTGTAATAAGTCTGTGTGCTGGTAATTCCGATGAGAAAACCTATATTCGCATATAAATTACATTCGTTTAAAAAGAAGGATTTTATCTAAGCAGTGTGAATAGCCTCTGATCTAATTCAAGAGCTGATTGATAAAAATTTTATGTGTATGGTAGAAAGGTATTGATATTTATCAGCGAGATTTCACCACATTTAGTAGTACGAATTTACCTTTCCCTCCAATTTACAATATAATAATTACTCCGCCCTTATAAAATCATAAACAATTAACTGTAAATAAGGGATCAACATAAGTGACAAAATAGAACTAAGATGGTGTCAGAAGCAAATCCAAAATCTTGCAGTACTGATCCATTGATTATGTAAAGCAAATTGGTGATGCACGTACTGGTATTTGCATATTTATCGCCAATAGAAATTTAGCTAAATGAGAAAAGTTTTAAAACACCTTATCCTGTTTTAGAGATCACAGCGAAGTTTGAGCATGGTTATTGACAAATATAAGGAAAACCAAGATCGTGTTTTTTAAACTCCCATAACTTTCTTATTTTTGAACTTATTAAATCTATAAAAGCATCTACGAAGTAATTACGAGTTATATGTAAAATCATACTACTTAGAGTTTAATTCGGTTTTATGAAACCATCAACTCTTTCTTGTCTTTTTTCTTATAGACGTCGTATTGAGTTTTATACTAAATGAAATGTGCTATTTTTTATCCTTTTAATGTGTTATATATAGACAAAAATTTGCAACTCGCTTCGAAATATCTGGTGTGGAGCAACAACAGGGAAGTCCGAATTGCACGCAGTACCTGAGTTTCCGGTCGGAAAGATTCCGAGTTGTGCGCATTTTAGGAAAATTAGAATTCCGAATTGGGCGCACCACCTGCTTTATTCGTTCTGGGTAAACAGACTTGTTACTTGATGTCACAAATGACTAAATAACATGGAAATAGTTTCCCTATAATTAAAATAGTAGTAGTAGTAGTAGTGGTGGTGATGGTAGTAGTAGTAGCAAAAGTAGTATTAGTAATAGTAGTAGTAGAAGTATAATAGTAGTAGTAGTAGTCGTAGTAGTAATGGTGGTAGCAGTAGTAGTTTTTTTTTCTGTAAGTGGAAAATCTTCAAAAAGACACTTGCAATGGGTTGCAGCTTACAAGTAGTGTGGGATCCTTACCCAATCAGACTGTCCAAATAGCTTACATGGAACGCAAAAAACATATCCTTTTGATGGTGAATTAACCAGCTATGCTCTGTTTTTTCTTTCACCATTTTGGTCTTTTTTCAAAAATAAGGTCTTGGACAGACAACGAACTTTGAGAATATTGTCTTTTAGATTGATTAAAGCCTGAATCTGAATTTTGCACTACACCATTAGTGCATATATAATCTCGTAATTCTTCATTTACATTCCACAAAGCAGGATCCGAATCAAACACACAATCAGCTTCCCCACTTCCAAAAGCTATTTCTCCTTCAGTTGGTTTTTCAAACATAACCTGTTGCAAATCAGTTTCACAAGCAGAAGAAACTGACGGTAAACTGTCATTGTGTTTTAAATTATTAACCCTCACATTTCCACACTCCGCATCGAGTGAAAGAAAGGTTATTACTTTAGGAACCTGCTTTATGATTTTTTCATTTCTTTCGTCTCTTTCTACACGCTCTTTTCTAAACTGTGTCCCACTAAGTTTTAGTTTATGACTCATAGTAGACACATTGTAACAACCCTTTTTGAGTTGTATTGAAATATACCGTTATTTAGGTCTTTTATTCATTCAGTTGTACATATAAGAAAAATTTTAATTACTTTTGCATTATAGCTATGAGGTAGGCAACTTAATTTGCATTTTGGTGTAACTTAAGTGCATATCTTCTTAAGGGTGTATATTTCTTAATGGTTTATACTCCCACTTTAAATTTTCTCCTGCTCAATATGTTCGCGCAATGCGTCATCATTGACTTAATTCTTTACGCAAATTTTTCGCGCACGGCTTCATCATTATCTAATTTCAAAGCATCCATTTTTTTTCACTTCCTGATGACTGTTGTGTGTACAGGAAGCATTTTTTGGGTTTTCCACCTAAATTTAGTGAAAGTGCCATTGATTTGATGGTACGATATTTTAACGCATTATACTAAAAATTAAAACATTTGCTCTTTTCAGGCACTTTACTTTTACTTTTACTTTCCTTTCTTTTAGTTTTACTTTGATTACATTTTAAATACGCATTTAATTTTACTGTTGCGTACGCTTTCATTCTATGATTGCAACTTTTATTGGAAAATTTCAAGATAATGCATTAAACGGATTATTCCATTTCATGAAGATAAATTTATAAGAAATAAAATTCCAGTTTGGGTGTGGCTTACTACGTAAAGCATTATTACAAGATATTACGCAATATTGTGGCAAGAGGTTATTAAAAAATTTGTGTACAAACATTTTGCAAACAGGTATTTATGTTATGATTTAATTAGTGATTTAAGGTATTTTTAAGATATATTTTATTTAACCCTATCATTAACTGTTAATAAACATATTGGTATATTTTTATTTTTTACATTTCTATAAAATTTTTATTGTTAACAACCTCGGTTTAATTATTCCGAGCATAATTAAAAAATAACTTGGCGTCCGAGATCATTTTTATTAGTGTTACATTGCAATTTTTTTTATTGATGTTCAGTGGAAGTAAGCCAGCAGATTTTGTGGTAATCAAGCAAATCAAAAGACTGCCCTATATTAATTTACCGACTGGGACAAAGGCATTATTTGTGGTGAATGGTTAGTATCTCCAGTTAGTTTAACGATTTGTATTGTTGGCGAACTTTTTACACATTATTTCTTTACACTTATTTCATTTTTATATTATAACGATTACCAGTTCGACCACTTTATTATAGCACACACAACACATACTATATTATTACAAATACGGAACCTCTTAACAAATGATAATAAACTCACGTCTTAGCACAATAAAATAAACAGCATTGCAACACTACGCGGCATTGGTGACAACGCTATAGACGACCATCGATTATGGGGCACCGGGCACGTATCTCGCAGCTCGTGGTTGTGATTGTGAGGGAAGGGTGTAGTAGGCGCCAGTGAGCGGGTGACTTGTAAACAATGACATCGCGCATACGCTGCGGATCGACCTAGCCACAGCCAGCAGACACGCTGACAGCCAAGTGTAAGATTCGCCTGTCCAGCGTCACCTATACGAAGCAGGCGAACGGGATTTTTCATTTGTTTATTAGTGCTATGTATACAATTAGTATTTGCACACGTCCAATATAAGTTATAATATAATATAACATAATTTCAGATTATGACAATACATTCCCTAAAGTTACTAGTTATTTAACAACTAGCATGAACTGCATTCTTATCAATTTTAAATTATGTAATTAAATTATTATTAATTTTATTAAATATATAAAAAAATTTACCTAGTAGATTTGAACCTACGACCTGTACTTTTAGTACGCCTAACCAACTGCGCCACCAAGTTCAAGCCCCAATCGATGTTAAATTTTGTCTTTATGTATGTAGAACCTTGATGGCGCAGTTGATTAGCGCGGTACTCTAGCGAAGTACAGGTCGTAGGTTCAAATCCTACTCCAGGTAAACTTTTTATTTATGTATTTAATAAAATTAATAATAATTTTTAATTACATATTTACCTTTGAACTTATTCGTTCATAACAAAAACTTATAATAATTTTAAATTATGTTTTCACACAGCCTTATAAACATCTGGTAGGTAAAAATTTGAACATATACTTTAAAATTAAGACAGAGGGAAAGAAAAAAATCTAAGAATCTTTGTAACATAAATATGGTGTAAAAGGCCATTATTAAGAAGACATACATTTAATTAACATAATACAACATTATTATGCTATAAACTAGCAAAACTTGTAGTTAAAAAATCTTCAACGTTGTAAAACGCATTTGATGGTAACAAATGTTATAAACGTTTTTATAAACCGCAATCTCAGGAGTTTTAAAGTCGGCAGCACATTATAAAACTTAATTGCATAGTAGTTTGGCCCACCTCTAGATTTCGATAAAACACATCTGTTTTATTTGAATCTTTTCTTTGTGTCTAGTTAACAGTTAAGTCTAGTTAAGTGTTAAGTTTGATTCGTGGAGAGCATATAGATGTAGACGTGTATTGTAGTCTATAACATTTTATGGAAATTTTCTGACAAAAAATTTGCGGATTAATTTTGCGCCCCTCGGCATGGAGCGCTAGGGAGCCTGTTGGTAAATCCAGCCCTGGATATGACCATAAATTAATCTTAAACATGAGTTCTGCAACTTTTGTGTTCTACGTTTGCCACAATTAGCTAGACAATAGTTGTATACCACATCTCAATGATGAAGAACAGACAACACAAGAGAATCGCACAACAACATTTTTGTGTCTCTGTTAAAAAATTCACGGTTAGCAAAAATTCTTTTAC
>JARFJB010002314.1:325000-357500 GCA_036346205.1 Vesta saturnalis | reverse complement strand
TATAAAGTAATTTTTTTTAAATGGAAGCCCCCTATTTTTTTAATTCTATCTTATTTAGCATTAAAAATAAGGGTGACTTTGTATAAGAGTGTATATTCCAAAAAATTGTAGTTTTTGAGATAATGACAATTTAACATTTTTTTATTGTAAAAAGGCTATACGGCTTTCAAGTTTTGTTGTTAGTTGGCCGTGACGGCGAGACGTGGCATATAAAAATAATATAGATCATCAGAAACGTCATTACTTATTGTCAGTTGATAATTTGTGTGATGCATTAGTGTATTTTATAGCAAATTGATTTAATTAAAATTGTAAATAATGAATTTTTTGCAAGCCGAGATGGTTGATATGATTTTTGTTTTGGGAGCTAGTAATAAGAATATGCTCTTAGCAAGAAGACTGTATCAACAACGGTTTCCAGAGAGACGGCAACCTGAAAGAAGGGCATTTGAAAAGCTTTTGGAGCGTTTTGAAAGACCTGGCAATGTGTTATATGAAAAAAATACTAGGGAAAAACGTGCACAGACTGAGGAAAATCAATTAAATGTACTATTAACAGTTACCGAACATCCATAGATTGGACAACGACCCATTTCTCAGCAGGTTGGTGTTGAACGACGTACGGAACAACAGATATTGAAGTCTCAAAAAATGCACCCCTATCACATTTAACTACTTCAAGAGTTGGTTCCTGAAGATGGGCTCAAAACAAAATAAACCATATGATTTTATTTACAGATGAGGCCACATTTCACAGAAACGGAAGTGTAAACAGACACAATTTTCATTACTATTCTACCGAAAATCCACATTTTGTAAGATATACTTCTCAAACTAGATGGGGGGAAGTATACTTAGACTTTCTGCAAAACTATCTACCTAATTTGTTGCGTCAAGTGACAGGGTACGCAACAAGAAATGTGGTTTCTTCATGATGGGGCCCCAGTACATCATACAGGTCCGATAATAACTTTTTTAAGTGCTAGATATCCAGAATGTTGCATTGGGAGGGGAGGGCCTGTTGCTTGGCCTGCTAGATCCCCAGATCTTACTAAAATGGACTTTAGCATATGGGGGTACGTCAAAGAGCAGGTTTATAAAATACCGCCTACAACAAAGGAAGACATGAAGATTAGGATTAGAAACTGTTTTCAAAACATTAGTGTTGAAATGTGTAGAAATTTAAGCAGCGAATTTGAGAGACGTATTGCATTGTGTTAAGTTTATGATTAGGATTAGGACATAATTTGTTGAATCAAAAAAATATTGTCTTTACTTTAAGTTCGTTTAATAAAATAATTATTTATGTGGGGTTCAATAAATTGTAATATTTTGATCTGAAGTGCTCGATTTTTTTTGTTTCGTCGCGCCTCGCCGTCACGGCCAACTAACAACAAAACTTGGAAGCCGTATAGCCTTTTTACAATAAAAAAATGTTAAATTGCCATTATTTCAAAAACTACAATTTCTTGGAGTATACACTCTTATACAAAGTCACGCTTATTTTTAATGCTAAATAAGATAGAATTAAAAAAATAGGGGGTTTCCATTTAAAAATATGACTTTATAGGTTTTTTTGAATCTACTTTTTATTGTCCATTTTTGATCACCCTGTATGAATGTATTACAAAAATATCAATACAACCCATTAGAGTAGGTCCCCATTTCCAAGGAAACCAACCATAACTAATTGATAAAAGGCTTCGTTTAGAAAAGATTTCCACCTATGTTTTGGCCTGAAAACGTCATTTTTGACAAAAAATTTGAAATTTGTCAAAAACGGTTAGACTTAGGTATAAGACATTATACTTAAAATGTGTCTAAAATTGTATGTAGAATCTAAATATGTAATAATGTAATGTAATGTAATTTAGTAATGTAATAATAATAATAATAAAAAATTTAAAATTACTTGTAAGCTTGTATGATCTACCCTGTATAATTAAAAATATTTTTGGAATATGTACCAGAACATATCTTACAACTTTTGTATTTAATTTTTTTTTGTATCTCTTTAAATAAAGGAGATATGGGACTGTGTCACACTACTGCGCCACCCTGTATATATAATCAATTTATTAATAACTCTAAATAAAATCAGTTTTATGATTAGTGTCTAAAATTCTCCGATATAGGTAATAGTATTATAAGGTTACTCAAATCCATCTGTTCGTATAAAATTCTGTTTCGCTTTATTAATTTTATTAAATTGATCTCTGATCTGTAAATCATAAATATCAATTCAATTTTAAATTGTTTATGTAACTTGAATTAATTTGTAAAAACCATCAAAGCGTGTAAAAGTGTGCTAAACGTTTTTTCTGCTTAAGAACAATAACTATCTTTAGTGTCAAATTATACTTATTAATCAATGTCACAATTGATTCACATATATTCTGGAATTCTTTATCAATCTTAAATCAATGAACTTTATTTTGTACTAAATGTAATGAATGATCACAGAGGTAAAACCATATTTATTACCACAATTTAAATTTAAAAATTGCAATTGTAACAAATTTATTAAAGGATGCTATAGAGATACACATCTCGTAATTCTTATACCTCTATCCCTATGAGCCCTGATATCTAGTCTAAAAGTTATATACATATACAGTCAATGGTCGAGTTCCAACACTAAAATAATTTACCTAATCAAGTAATATTTATGGTGAATTTGAGAATTAATTTTGTATCAGAACGCGACCATTGTATCTCAATGTTACATAAAGAAAATAAAAATCTTTCATACAGGGTCCGCCAATAGTGCGTGGACGAAGCTTTATGAGTTTATACAATATCGTTTTCAAAATTTTTAATTGGAACATACCGTATATTATTATAAATTTGGATTCCCTGGTTAATTTTAAGGGCACTTTATTCACTATATGAGGTATCTTAAACGCGCAATTTAGGCGCTGCATTCAATTTTTTGAAAATTTAGAGGTTGGAAAGAAAAATTGTAACAACCGTATTGAGAAATTTTAATGGTTGATTAGTCATAGACCGTGCTACATACAATCGTAAAAATAGTAATATTATCTTTTTTAATTTTCGAGATATCGTAATGCAAAGTTTAAGATCTTCAATAATAGATAAATTGATTTTTTTAAATGGAAAGGTGTACATTGTTTTACATTGTTAGATAGGAAATTTAATTACAATTTTTTTGATATAACATTGTTGGTATTTATTTTTTGCCGTTTTTTTGATAATCCAGCTTTTTTACTGAATTTGTCGATTTTCGTAGGTTTACATATGTATGTATAATTGTTTAAATCACATCAAGCTATGAAAACAAAAGAATATTAGAAACAAAATTCAGCAATAGTATCTGTTTTGTCATTTTGTGTGTATGTTCAAATGTAACTGAGTTAATTACATTATTGCAGTGTGAATGTTTGACGGTTAACTTTACGAACATCATATACGTAATACGTTTATTTAAGAATTATAATGAGTAATTTTTTGCAAAATGAATTAGTTGACATGATATTTGTGCTTGGAGAATCAAACAAAAATTGCTTATTGGCCCGTCGAATCTACGGGCAGCGTTATCCTGATCGAAGACAACCAAGAGAAGAACCGTTTCGCAATCTTTTAGAAAGATTTGAAAGTACTGGAAGTGTTGGATATCCTAAAAACGAAAGAGCTAAAGTTGTTACAAATAAAGAAAATGAATTTCGTGTACTTGTAGCTACAGTTGAAAACCCCCACGTTAGTATTCTGAAATTAAGTGACAATCTAGAAATCAGTCAAACTTCCGTGAGACGAATGTTAAAGAAAAATAAATTTCACCCCTATCATGTACAATTACATCAAGAGCTGAAAGAACAAGATTTTCAAAATCGAATTAATTTTTGCCAGTGGGTTCAACAACAGTTAAATGCGAACGGAAATTTTATATCGGGGATATTATTTACCGACGAATGTACATTTCATCGAAATGGATTTGTGAACAGACCTAATTTTCATTTTTATTCAAATGAAAATCCACACCAATTTCGGTTAGTCTCTCAAAATAAATGGTCAGTGAATGTTCGGGCAGGTATATTCGGCGGAACTATTGTTGGTCCTTTTTTTTTCAATGGCACACTCACTGGGGTAGAATATCATAATTTTCTAGAAAACGAATTATATCATTTATTGGAGAATGTACCTTTGACTCACAGAAGAGGTATGTATTTCCAACAAGACGGGGCACCTCCTCATCATGCCAGAATTGTAACCCTGTGGTTAAATTCGACGTTTCACGAAAATTGGATAGGAAGACAAGGACCGATACCTTGGCCAGCTAGATCTCCCGATATAACTCCATTGGATTTTTTTCTTTGGGGCTTTCTGAAGAATAAAGTATTTGAGGAAGAACCAACAACTGCTGAGAATATGAAATTGCGAATTAGAAATGTTTTTGCTACAATTACTCCTAATATGTTAAATCGGGTTGAAGTTTCTTTTATTAAAAGAATTCAGTATTGTCTAAATCAGCGTGGTCGACAATTTGAACATTTAATTTAATATTATTTTCTTCCAAAATCGATAAATTCAGTAAAAAGCTGGATTATAAAAACGGCAAAAATAAATACCAACAATGTTATATCAAAAAATTGTAATTAAATTTCCTATCTATCAATGTAACACAATGTATACCTTTCCATATAAATAAATCAAGTTATCTATGATTAAAAATCTTAAACTTTGCAAATTCAGTAAAAAAGCTGGATTATCAAAAAACGGCAAAACATAAATACCAACAATGTTATATCATAAAAAAATGTAATTAAATGTCCTATCTAACAATGTAAAACAATGTATACCTTTCCATTTAAAAAAATCAAGTTATCTATGATTGAAAATCTTATACTTTGCATTACGATATCTCGAAAATTAAAAAAGATAATATTACTATTTTTACGATTTTATGTAGCACAGTCTATGACTAATCAACCATTACAATTTTAGTGTTACATATTTCTCAATACGGTTGTTACAATTTTTCTTTTCAACCTCTAAATTTTCAAAAAATGGAATGCAGCGCCTAAATTGCGCGTTTAAGATACCTCATATAGTGAATAAAGTGCCCTTAAAATTAACCAGGGAATCCAAATTTATAATAATATACGGTATGTTCCAATTAAAAAAATATAACTTTGTGTTGTAATACCCTGTATACGAGTAGTGATTTTTGCGAAAATATTTTCTAATTGTAACCCGAAAGATCCCACACAATCCTGCAATAAATAATTTTGAAAACGATATTGTATACACTCATAAAGCTTCGTCCACGCACTATTGGCGGACCCTGTATAATAGGTAATAGGTAATATAATATAATAAGAGGTTTTCTATTCCTGAATACACACACGTTACTACACCACTCGTAGCATATCCCAAAAGAAGGTGGTATACAATAATGTTCCAATCGCTTTGAACTTTGATTGATTCTTGACTAATCAATTGCTGTTCCTTTTCAATAATTAAGGCACACGTTAAACAGTGTCAATTCAATTTGCATTTACATAAATTGTTTATTAGATAGTGTCTATTACAGATCCTTCTGAAAGTAATTGAGTTTAGCACACACAATTGTTAAACATTTACTTATTTCAATCGATTGGTATTAACACAATATTTATTATTTTGGTCAGGATTTTTAAAATTGATACATAATCACTAGTACATTTAGATAACCTTATGTTTAATAAATAATAGCGTAAAAATTTTAATAGGATTTTGTGTTGACATGTTTCAAAATGGCCACGGAAACCGGTTCTCTACAGTTTCGCGTTGTAATTTAATGAACGCTATCTTCATCGTACTCCATAATTTCTTTTATGTTTGTCCCCTCCTTTGGCGTAGTTATACATACGATCTCTAATAAAAATATGATAAAGGTGTCCTATGACCCTTCTTGTCTAATATTAAGATGATTTTGGTAAAATATTACTTATTCGTATTTTACGCTTAGCTTAACATACATTTTTAAATAACTTGCTAAATCCAATGTGCAACTCTTATCTATATATTTTTATAAGACACAGATTCACGAATACATTTGAACTATGTTTTTTAACGAAAATCGGTTATACAATGAATTTTTTCATTAATTTTCTCTTAACTTTTCAAATTCGTCCCAAAATGTAGTCTCCCTTGACCATATTTTTGTAAAAATAATATAGTACGCAAGAGTTATAAAGGGTCTCCGAAAAGTATGGAATATTGTATATATCTCGGTAAATATTTACTTTATCAAGACATTTTTGAAATAAAAGTTGTCTAGTATTTAGTTATTCATTACAGGGAGATATTTAGTGGGTAGTTTCTTAAAAACAAAGGAGAAGCGTGACAAGGTACCCTTATATTGTACTCATTTGATAGAGATGTTTTTCTCTTTTCAATGATTTAAAACTCTAATACTTTTACTGAACTAGTTTTCGAGAAAAAAGCGACAAGGTAATGGCAAAGCGATATTAAGTTTATTTCAATAGTAATTAATCTAGACACCTATGATTGCTTTTAATTGTGGATACAATTGATTACGCCTTAGAACTGTCAAGGTAGTACGTGCACTTGAAGTAAAAAGTTACTTATTTACATTGGTTAACATCCATTTGTGAGTGAAATCTGCTTTTGAAGTAAACAGAAGTAGCTCATTGATCCGAAGGGCAACGTACTGAAATTTTAATGATGCTGGGATATGGAGAAAGGAGATCAGACACAAGTTTGCAATTTGTTTAACAATTTGTAACCCCAAGTTCACATTACGCAATCAACTGTAAGCAAAATTTGGCACAAATTTCAAGATAAGGGCTCTCTAAAACATTTACCCCAAAACGGACAGAGCTAGGCTTTAAATAATGAAGAAAGTGGAAATGTGATGTTGGCGTCGTAGAACATCGACATGTTTACGTTAGTCAAATTGCGCGAGATTGTAATACAAGCAAATCCACTGTACACAGCCTCCTAAAAAAGGAAAGTATCACCCATACAAAGCGTGTGTAGTTCAGGAGTTATTTGGAGACAACTTGGATCGCAAATTGGAATTTTGTGAAGAATTTTGAACTTGAAGGCAATGCAAATTTGCATAAAAATACTCTGTTTACTGACGTTTTGATTAAATGGCACAGTTAATAAGCAAAACAGACTATACTTGTCTTCACCAAATCCTAGCAGAAAGTTAATGTATGGGCAGGAATGATGGGAAACCAGATTTTTGGACCTTGTTTTTTAAGGGTAATTTAGCGGTCAAGGTTTATCTAAGTTTTCTACGCTTTGATGTAGTTCCTGCATTAGCTGTATATAAACAGTATCAATTTACAGGATATTAATTACATTGATCTCACCCGCTGGTTGCTAAGTGTTTTTTGGGTGATGCAGTTGATGTGGCGTGTATTAAAAAATTTAAGCAATCATTTTAATTATTGGCTAATTAATAGGAAGGGAAATAAGAGTTCAATGTACTGGTAATTGGATTATTCGCGAGGGGACTCTTAGTACAGGCGCGGAGGCGTTAATTACCGTGACCACAGTCGGTGAGCTATCGCGAAACGGCATTACCGCGTTGAAAAAACTTCCGTTAGTAGGGGCAGCTTCCTCAACTAACCCTTGATGGGATTTTATTGTGTCGTTCAACCAACACGAGATTGATTTATCGTTAAGTGCAGTTTGTCCAAGGGGACTTTGTGAGAATCCTAGAGGAGGTGTAAAACCTTAAAGCTAGTGTTTTCCCTGTTCAATGGGGTAGTTATCGCCTTTGTGCGGAATAAACCCAACGTCCGTAACGAAAAACGCGCTGTACATATTTAAGTTTGTTTTGTATTGTTAAAGAAAATAATAAGTGTCGTTCAGACATAGTGTATCACTAGCGTGAAGTTAACAAGTAACGTGTAAATATAGACCGTAGTGTACCGTACAACCATTTGAGATAATAAGCAACCCCAATTTGTTACTTTGAAACGATCCGCCGCTTTGCTTTACGAGGAGCGTCATACTTAGAGATTGAGCGTAATTCAACGTCGATCGCATTGCCGAAGCCGCCGCAGAGTTCATACTCTGGGTATCCACCAGGTGACAGTATAACAAAAGGGGTAGATTAAAGAAGCCAATTGATGTAAGGGCTGAGCAGACTTAAGGTAATCATTTCCGTTCATATTTTCACTGTATTGCGAATTTTTTTTTGTAGGTTATAACGGTTGAATACGCGGTCTTTTAGGATTAACTTCTTAGAAATGTATCGTTTAAATTTTTAATTTCAGCGTATTTAGTCGTGTTATAGTCCAAATTTATATGAGTTTTTTGATTTGTTGTATTGACTATTTCGTACCGAAACTTTATGTAACGCATGTGTTGAAACGGGAGTAATATTTACAGTAAAGGCAGACGTTGAAACCAGCTAATATCATTGCATTATAAATAAACGAAGTGATTCAATATCTAGATGGTGGTTTATTCATAATATATATATATATATATATATATATATATATATATATATATATATATATATATATATATATATATCTTTAGGTTAATGCACTGTGTTTTTTTAATGTAAATCGAATTTTCTAATGCAGGACAGTAGTAACGCACATGTTTATATGTTTGGTTTTTTTTAATGAGAATGAGATCATTGAATTACCGTCAATATTTCTTTGTATATTTTAAGTAAAGTAAAGTAACGTTGGAAAGGTTAGTAATCGATTATATAATTGTAACGTAACGTTTAATGAAAGATAGTTTTCATGAATTTGAGCATATTTTATAACGGATTGAATGATCTAATTTTAAGTGGTTGTAAATTGAATTAAAGTAATTCATTTTTTGGAAAGATAATTTCATTGACATTCAGATTTATTAAGTGAGGTAACGATAAAGGTATTGTTTTTTATCAGATCAGCGACTGAGTTTGCGGCACGCAATTATTTCTAGATAAACGAGCAATATTATTTGTAGCCTTTCAGGTATAACGAAGATCTGCTGGTACCATGACCACCTATGATTGCGTTCAGGTAAGCAAGTTATTTGAGTATTTAAGCGAGCAGTGAACCTACATAATTAGGGATTACACCTCGATTGTGTCATTCCAAATACTCTGGCGCCCTTTCCGGTTTTATGTCAACCCGTATCGTGTCTTATTTACGATAAGTAATCCCAGTGAGCGCAATATTAAGAAACACCGTCCCACCGCAAATACCTAGCTAGTCGGTTAACCCAAGTTTACCTGTTATCCGTTCTACTGCGAGTTTATACCGTAACGGTAATGTAGATCTTTAATTTTTTTAAAGTTACGATTATTACGATTGATTTTGTAATTTGAACTAAATAGTTTAATTTAAAAGGTAATTTCTAAACCAGAGCAACTGGGATAATATTACGTATGCAGTAACAATGTTTTTTTATTTATTTAACCGATATTACGTCTTCTTTAGTTTTTCATATGCCCATGTAATGCCTTTAAAATACACATTGTGTATATTGCATAAGCGTCGAAACTGCTGGAGCCATAACCCAGTCATTCACCCAAGCCACCCGTGCTAGGCTCAGTTAACATTTCATAGTAAGAAGTCAAATAAAAATAGTAATTTATAAGTATAAACGAAGTAAGATTGCCGTGTTTTTGTTTAGTTCATAAAAGCACTATTTTTCTTCTGAAATTAATAGCTTTCTTACAGTTTATAAAATTTACTATTCAGTTCTATAAAAGTAAGTTTTCAAACAATTTAAATATGAATGGGTAACCAGACAGGCTTATTGAGGGGATCCTGGGGTTTTGTGCCCCCCTTGGTATGTCTAGAATTTTTAAGAGAAAATGAAAGTGTATTCCGCCGTATATGGTATAGAGTATTCGCTAGGTCAAGTTCAGAATGACTGTTTGAAATTCTTCAAAATCTTTGTTGTCTGAAACTTACGTAACGCTTACATAGTTTTGTTGAATAGCAAAATCAAGGTAGTAGAGCTTCTGATAGACAATTTATCATAATAGATACTAACCGCAGATAAAATTCAAGTAATTTTTATTTTGGTAGATCAATTGGTTTCTTAAAGCCTGCAACATAAATGGATAGTTTAATATGAACTTTTTCTTTCGTACAAAAATCTGTAGAAACCGTGAAGTTGACACAACTGGTTTTTATAGGAAAAGCAAATGAAGTTGTGAGTTTTCCAAAATCGAGATATTGATTTGAAAGTGTTTCATACCTACTGAGTAACCATTCATCAAAATTCCAGGTCATTATTGCAGTAGCTGCATTCGATATGAAGTTTGTTTGACTTACCTATGTATTCACATATGTATTAACACTTAACACACCCCTTACATACTTATTTATGTAAGATTATATCAAATCAAGTCAAATATCAGTAGGGTAGCGGGTGGATACCTCCTATAGTCCCGATAGGGGTAGATCTACTTCAGGGAAGCGCCTCTGCCCACGCGAAGCATACGTCTCTCCTAGTCCTAGGGTGGTAAAGTATGTGTCCTAACCTAAATTCTTACCCACACCAAATATGCTCCTGTTTCCCATATCCTACCAACCCTTGGAAAACAACGGGATACTACCAAGGTGATTAAACGAATTCCCCATGATTATGGCTGATGAATCCAATGGCCTCGAGTACGGGCGATCCTTAAAATGGACAGGCGTGCGAAGAATCTCCCGGTCAGCTAAAACTAAGCGTAAAGTAACCGAAATAAGAAAGATTGGAACTTAGAATGAAACAAGAATGTATCAAGCCAGTGAAGTGCACAACACGATTCGAGAAATGAAAAGATTGCAGATTAGCATATTAGGGATAAGCGAGATGCGGTGGCTTAACTCTGGTAGGATAACAATAGATGACTATTTTACTCAGGTGACGACAGACCAGAACACGACAATGGTGTGGCAAAATTATGGCACTGAATATAACAAAGCTGTGAATAAGGTAGTTCAATACTCAGACAGGATTATTATTATCTTCGCAACTAATACTGTACATGTAAACTTAGTGAAGGTGTATGCTCCAACTGGAGATTGTGACGAGGATCAAATCAAATATACAGAGAGCTCCGATATTAGATGCACAAAGTAACAGCTTAATATAAAAAAGGAACAGAAGAAACGTTGACCGAAGTATTCTAAATCTTATGGACGAAAGACGAAAGTACAGAAATAAAATGACGTGGAATATATAAGGGTCAACAATGAAATCCGAAGAGAAATAAGAAGAGCAAAAGCAAGTTGGCACACTAAAGAATGCGTAGAAGCAGAACAATACGACACAAAACATGACCTATTCCATTTACACAAAAAATTAAAAGAAGCGAACGGTAAATTCGAAGACCGTAATGGCAGTATAATAATAGATACCACACAACTTAAAAGATGGACCGAATACATCACGGAATTATTCACAGATAATAGATCTGATTACAATCCAATAAATGCTATGATAAGACCAGTGATTTGTAAAGAAGAAGTAAGTGACACAAGCCATCGAGCAAAAAATTTAGAAGCAACTGGACTCGACCAAGTGAGTAGCGAAATATTAAAGTTATTAGGTGAAACTGGAATAGAGGGATTGACAAATCTTTTCATTAAGATACATGATACTGGAACCATACCAACCGATTGGCTCAAATATAAATTTATTATGATACCAAAACAAAAAATAAAGCAACGAAATGCAGTAACTTTAGATCTATTAACTTGACGAGTCACGTATTGAAAGTATTCCTGAGGCTTACAAAAGAGTTCAACGGAGAGTAGAAGCAAAAAATTAGCGAAAACCAGTTTTAATTTCGAAATGGAATGTACTCCAGAGATGCTTATTTAGCACGCAAGTGCTGATACAGAGATGTCGAGTTGTTAACTATGATATCTATTTATGTTCAATTGATTTTGAGAAGGCTTCGATAAGGTATGCTATGACAAAATATACTAAAAACAACTGGTCTAGATGACAAGGATATATGTATCATAGCTACATTATACTGGCATCAATCAGCAACGGTACGAGTCGAGCCGGAAGTATCAGAGGAAATCAGTATTAAAAAAGGAGTTCGCCAACGGTGTATTCTGTAACATCTAATTTTTAATCTGCACTCAGAAGAGGTACTCTGTCAAGCACTTATGATTCCAACGAAGGAATAACGTTAATGAAACAAACATCAATAATATCACGCTGATGACACACACTAACCAGCAGCGAAAAAGATCTATAGAACCTAATGACAAAAATAAACAATACATGGAAGAAATTTAATTAAATATTAACATAAATAAGATAAAGTGTATATAAGCAAACAAACCAATATTATAAACAATTACATCACCATCAATGGTACAAGGCTGGTAAAGACCAATAAACTCTTATCTGGGAAGTACTATTAATGACCAATTGGCCCATCGGTCGAAATAAAGGTCCGTATAGAAAAAGCCAAGGCATCCTTTATCAAGTTCAAATGTGTACTATGCAGCCGTGATTTACCATTGAAACTAACTAACTACAATACAACTTTTTCGAGCAGCTGTCAACAAGACTATCATTCTCAAGATGGTAGCCAATATGATGTTAACCAATGACCGTTAAACGGCCATCGTACCCCAAGAAAATATCAAACAAGTATCTATTCATGTCAGAGTTCTTGTTGAAGAAATTTTAATAACATTTGGAAATAACATTACCTAGTATTTGTAAAATGTCACACAGCAATTTCATCTAAATCCATATCCAATCCATAAATCTTGAGATATTTCCTTTTTTGGAAATTGGTACCAGGTCGTTTGTGATAAGGGGCACTTGGGACAACGACTGTTTTCCGCGTTTATGGTAATTTATAAGTTTGAATGGCTTCTCTTCGGTCAGCGATACTTTATACTTTACTATTCCGAAATTTTCAGTACACTGAGGCTACTGGACTGGTCCGTTTCATTCACCTTTTGTCACTAGAAAACATTTACCAAAGCTACTGAAATCAAGAAACATTTCTTTTCATCACGGTCAGGACCAACAGATTTTTCTTCTTACCTAACTAATTGATACCAGTCATTCGTTTGATTAATGTTCATACCGGTTCGCTTTTTAGATTGTTCTATAATGGCATGGTTACTGTCCATTCCTTATGTGTGACCGTTCACCAAGAACTTATGATTGATCACATTCAAGTTCGGGCATATCTTCATCACATAACTGAAAATGAAGGTTATATGGTGATTTTTATTTTGGCCACCACAGGTACGCTAGTAAACGGGGGTATCTTCAGTTTCGTCTGTGAGTTTAGATACAAATTTATATAAATGACACAATTTGGTTACCACCTCTGACAGAGACGATCTTATCCCAGACGTAACATGTTTCCTGATTCGAAGTCAAATTATGGATTGAGCGATTAAAGGTCCAAAGCTGACGTAAATCAAAAACTTTGTTACTTTATCGAAAGCGAAAGATTTTCTGCCCTTTTTTGAATCATAGGCGTTCTATGCCGTTTATGATGAAGTTACTATTGAGCCATCAATTCTAGTCTTACGTCTTCCTCAGTAATCAATTTGAGTATACTATTAAATAGATCAGATTTATAACATGCGCCCTACTTTGGTTTCCGAAAGCTTGATACATTTGGTGAAAACATTTAGAGCATAATGCAAGAAAAACAAAATTTTCAGTATCTTCCTTACACATTTCGTACATACGAAAAATTGTTAGATTTGCATAGAAGTATTTTTTAGTAGATCTGTTCCTACAGTAGTGATTTTTGTATCTGGGGAATGATAGAATATGATTTATCACAAGTTCAATTTCTGCGTCTGTTGTTTTATTTTTAGGTGGAGTCAGTCCACGACCATCACATGCAATAGTACCTGATGGTGAATGCTTCTCCTTGTCAGCAACCAGTTCTACGAAACCCTTACGTTCCCTAATATTCATTCCTTGAACGAGGATGGTTTTACTTTAAATAATTATTTCATAAATATATGAATACTCCGGGTGCTTCAATTTTATCTTGTTATCAGATGTAACATTTGACAGTTTTTTTTAGGTTTTATATTTGTGAGTGAAGCAACGTAGCTGGCTTCCCCATCACCATTACCCAGACTTCAAAATTCTACAAAACAAAACGGCATTTCATACGAAAATTCCCAAAGTCAGGCATTTCTCTGCATCTCTCGACTTTCAGGACATGTAACTTTTACCAGTATTGCTCCCTTTACTATCTTCTCCCCGTTTTCTGTCTGTCCTCTTTTTTCTGTCCTTCGAGAACCTAATCACGTTTTGATCGATAATACCCGAGATTGATCCATCCCCTGACATCACCATCGTTGTTTGGTTCCTTATAAATATGTTCAGAAGTGTCTGTATCTGGTATCTCATCAATTTGTATTATATTTTCATTTCTCATAATTTGGCTATTGCTATTTCTATCCTCTACACCATACTCATCTTCATAGTTTTGCATATGTTCTATTTCCTGAAAGCACTCATTGATCTCTGCTATTTCTTTTGATCCTTGCAACGGCGCGCATTCCTGTAAATACGTGTAATGATTCATTTAATCAGAATATTTAATTGAATATTACATATCTTCCAGTTCCTAATGGCTGTAATCGCTTGAATCACCGGACGTGATGAGCTGTGGTTGAAGGTCTGGATCAGTTACACTAACATCCGAATCAAACGTCATCTGCACCAAGAAGGAGAAGATCAGGTCAATTCTATTCGAAAACTATTGAAAATTATGGAATACAAAAGCTAGTTACTATGTTGATGATGAACCAATCACCCGGGCAAACCAGAGTACTGCGTTTAACACACAGTTAACACAGCTCTATTTTCTGTAGTATGGCCCTACACTGCACCGCTATGAGCACATGAATAACATAGTAAATACTAGCTACGCCCTGATGCCAACGTTTCACGTTTACTTTCTACAACGAATTTCTATGGAAATAACTGAGTCACTGTAAAACTTTTACGAATATCTACGAATACGTCTGTGTCATTGTATATATATACTTCGTGTCTCAATTGTTTTGTCTCATCAACACATAAGTACCTCAAAAGAACTAACTAAAATAACCAAACTTCGGTACTATTAATTACTACAAGATTTGTAGTAATTTATTACCATGTAATCATTATCATTAAATTATTTGTTAAACTAGCGCTATGGTCACAACACACCCTGCTAACCGTTTGCGATATTTACTTGAAGGTAAAATTTTTCTTAAAAAAATTTTCAGTTATCAAAAATGCCAGAATTATTTTTTTTTTAGTTAGAAGAATAATTCGTCGTTCGGTGGATATGTAAATGCTACGCATTTAAATTCATGCTAGAGTCACAACACGCTTTAGAATACATCATTTTCACGTTTAATGCTACCAAACTAACATTTACGACAGTACCAACTTAAATATTTTAATAAGTAACATTTTTAACCCCAATGTCTGACTTTACCAATTGTCAATCAAAAATTTAAATGTTGCCAAACTATATTTTTGGAAGCATTTAACTTTTTGAGGTGCATTGACACCAGAATGATATTAATGTAAGTGCCAACTTAAATATGTTAATAAGTAACATTCTTAACCTCTGTGTCTTACTTTACCTTTACCTTACACTCATTGTATAGCTCGGTTTTAATTTAGGATCAGTTTTAAAGTTATATTGTGTTGCAGCCTCATAGTAGAACGTCTAACCTGAGTTATTAACTCCATTCCAAATTCGAGTTTTGGGCCAAAAAGTTGACTTGTGTTTTTGACGGATTCTCCATCTAGGTGTCCCAGAGAACTTATATTTCAAATTTCAGAGTTCGGATGCACGAGATAAGGAAGATGGCTCTATATCTCGAAAAGTGGACGGGATACAAAAAAAGTTGAAAATCCTGTTTTAGCATTTGATGTCGAACTACATTGATACAACGTTCCGAAAAAATTGGTCGGTAGTAGTACGGGGACACCATGTACGCCATCTTGGATTTTTTGGGGAAAACCCACCATTTTGTATATGCCCACGTGTGGGACGCGTTTTTCCACCCTTATTTTTATGGTTTCTTTTCGGAGGCCTTTTTCAACCCTTGATGGAATTTTCATCCCTAATTACGGCTTCTTTGTTTTTATTCACCCACGTGGGAGACCGTATTTTTTACCCTTATTTATGGTTTCTTTTCGGTGGCCTTTTTCAACCCCTTGAAGGAATTTTCATCCCTAATTAAGACCTTTTTTGTTTTTACTCGCTTACTTGAGGGGGCGTACTTTTCAGCCTTATTTTATGGTTTCTTTTCTGTGGCCTTTTTCAACCCATGACGGGAATTTCAATCCTGATTATTTTTGTTTGTATTAAGAGCCCTTTTGGTGGGGAGCCCCTGGAGGTTAGGCAATTGTGCGTATTCCTTTAACTCCTATCTACAGATTGTAACCTTTCGAAATTTTATTTATACATTGGGGTTGTATTCTAATAAGGGCCTTAATTCTAACTTGTTAGACAAGTGTAGGCCTTCGCCCCATTGACGTGACTCCTTGATGTATGTCAGCTAATTTTATAAGACAAGTGTAGGCCTTCGCCCCCTGTCGTGCCCCTTGGTGTAATTGTATGTGAGTCCTAACCTAACTTTATAAGACAAGTGTAGGCCTTCGTTCTCCTGTCGCGGCCCCTTGGTGTAGTTGTATGTGAGTCCTAACATAATTTTATGACAAGTGTAGGCCTTCGCCCCTGTCGTTACCCCTGATTGGAAATGGTATGGGGATCTAACCTTATAAGACAAGTGTAGGCTTTCGCCCCTGTTGTTACCCCTGGTTGGAAATGATATTTGTTATTGTAGGTTATGACTGGTAATTTGAAGTTGTATTCTAATAAGGAGGCCTAATGCTATCTTGTAAGACAGATATAAGGCTTCGCAACTTACTGTTGGGGCTTCGCCCCCGTGACCCCTTGATGTAAAATTTGAATTTGTATTATAATAAGGAGGCCAGCACTTGTGTTACGGTCTGACTAAGTTGGCCATGCACACCTGTCTCTCTCTCTCTCTCTCCTTCTCTCTCTCTCTCTTTTGACCCTTTCTCTCTCTCTCACTCACACACACACACACACACACACACACACACACACTCACACTCACACTCACACACACACAAACAAATTAATTAATTAATTAAGCAGATCAATCTCAAACAAATCAAGAAACCTTGGTCACCCTGTTTAGAACGTAAAATCCTGTTAGGGGTACTTAAGAGTATATTTTCAATATGCTCATAATTATGCAATCGAAAATAGCAAACACACAAACTCGCAAACACGAAAAAAACGACAACGAAAATTGGCATACACAAAACCGAAAACGAAAACTCGCAAACACGAAAAAACGAAAATTCGCAAACACGAAAAACGAAATCGAAAATCGCAAACACGAAAAACGAAAACGAAAAATCACAAACACAAACTCGCAAACACGAAAGAATGAAAATTCGCAAACACGAAAGACGAAATCGAAAATTGCCAACACGAAAAATCGCAAACACGAAAAACGAAAACGAAAATCGCAAACACACAAACTCGCAAACACGAAAAAACGAAAACCAAAAATTCGCAACACCAAAAATCGCAAACACGAAAAACGAAAACGAAAAATCGCAAACACACAAACTCGCAAACACGAAAAAATGAAAATTCGCAAACACGAAAAACGAAATCGAAAAATCGCAAACTCGCAAACACGAAAAAACGAAAATTCGCAAAACACGAAAAACGAAATCGAAAATTGAAAACACGAAAATTCGCAAACACGAAAAAACGAAATCGGAAAACGAAATCGAAAATTCCCAAACACGAAAAAACGCAAACACGAAAAATCGCAAACACGAGAAACAGAAACGAAAAATTCACCAAACATGAAAAACGAAAAAACACGCAGACACGCAAAGCTGCAGAATAACTTCAATTTGGAAAATAATAAATTTAATTTGAGAAAAAGTAATTCCAGTTTAAGAAAAAGTAAGTTTAATTTAGAAAAAAGTAAATTTAATTTGAGAAAAAATAACACCAATTTAAGATAATGTTATTTTAATTTGGGAAAAAGTAACATCAATTTCAGAAAAAGTAAATTCAGTTTGCGAATAGTTTATATTAAAAACAATATCTAGTATACTATGAATAAAATTGAACGTCACCACAAATTTTTCATCTGAAAGTCAGCATTATTCGTAAGTAGTTGGCAGTATATCTGTTCTTTAACTAATAAAATATTAAAAATGGAAAATAATGAAAATAATCGTGTAAGAAGACGTCGAGGAAAGTATGGTAAAGTCAGCGATGATGCCCGCCAGCGTGTAATGAACGAGGCAGATATGGGTGGAAACTGGAAATTAGTAGCTAGAGCTAATGGGGTTCCATATAAAACTGCCTATAATTGGATAAAGAAAGGAAATCCAAATAGGATGCAAAGAGGTGGTCAATGTCGCGTTAAAATTACTGAAGAAGTACTAGAGGAGATTCTTTCTTGGCTCGAATAAAATTGTCAAATGACGCTAAAAAGCATTTGTGAACTCCTCAGTCGCGAACACAACACAAACGTTTCCCACCAAACTATTTCGAAACGTCTAGAAGGGCGATTATTTACATTAAAAAAAACCATATCTTACCAGGAACTTCGAAGGCGCTATGTTGAAACTACACTTCAACACACTGCATTGCAGAAATTAATTTTGTATGTGGATGAAACAAATGTTAATTTATTTTGCCGACGAAGTTGTGGAAGGGCGAGAAGAGGAGAACGTGCCGTTGTTAAACTACCTAATTCCAAGGGACCTAATTTACATGTTATTGGATGTATGTCTTCTATAAGAATGGAGTTTTGGGAGCGAAAGAGAGGCGCCTTCAAAAAACAAGATTTCCAGTCTTGGATAAAACGATGTTTACGTTTTTGTATACAAAATGGCAATGAATTCAATAACATTGTTGTTGTTTTGGATAACGCACCAGCTCATTCTCAAGTAGAAACCATTACTGAAGAAGAGGAATTTCAAGGAGTAGTATTTTGCAGATTGGCACCATATAGCCCTATGTTGAACCCTATTGAGCACATATAGAGTTCATTTAAGTCAAATATAAAAAGGTCTCTGCAACAACATAATAATGAGGTAATGGCGGGTGATCCAAATGGAGTATTGACCCAGACCGAATTTCGTTTGCAATTTATTGAAAGAACTGCAGACAATTCAATGAGGCAAATAACGGGACAAATGTGTTTACAATCATGTAACTATGTTCAGCGATATTACCCATGTGCAATATGAAGGGACGATATTACTGTTTAATATGTTTTTTTTTTGTAAATTTACGTTGTGTTGAAATTTTATTTAGGTTCATTTGTCTAACTAATGTATTCTGAAAATAAATTTACTTATTCTGAAATTGAATTAACTTATACTTAAAATGAATTTATTATTACTGAACTTGATATTACTTTTTCTCAAATTAACATTAATTTTTCTCAAATTGAAACTACTATTTCGCAAATAAAATTTATATTTTCTGAAATTGTAATTACTTTTTCCCAAATTAAAATTACTATTTCTGAAATTGAAGTTGAAAAGGTATAGTCTATAAATAAAATAATTCTTTCTTTATATGCTTTTATTCATTCATTATACCCAAATGGAAGAGTATCAAAGTTTTCAATTCTCCGTCGCTTCTATGTTGTTTAGATTCAGGTCTACTTAATGCATTGTAGCACCTATCTCTAACTATTTTTCTATCATTATATACAAAAAGAGAGTCTTTACTATTACTAAGCACCATATCCTTCACCACTTCAAAGTTTATAACACGAGAGTTTTTATAGTTTAAGGTAATACCCTTCACTTTACACACGGATTTAATTGTTTGATCATCGGCTGAAAACACATTATAACAGTAGTTTTTCGGTCCTGCACTAACAAACTCAGCTATATATCGTTTGCAAGTATTTGTTTTTTAAAATCGCATTCACGCATTTCCACTAGATTATACCCGCGCTCGCGTAGAAACCGGAACCTCGACGCCGTGTTCTCGTTTCGGGCGAGCATGTAAGTATTTGCACCAAGCTTATGATCAATATCAGCCTGGTTGGGAAAACATTCCTCGCAACCATGCCAATAATACCCCTGAAATTCGTAAACGGTATTTGATCCTGCGCAATAACCGTCGACCTTAACGCCTTGAGGTATTCTAAATTCACGAGCTTTCCCTGCGTGCTGTATGCTCACTTGCTGTGAATGTTCAATCCAACGTAACCACTGTATTTGTTTCGTTTCTCGTTTTTCGTGATTGCGTGTTTGCGATTTTTCGTGTTTGCGATTTTTGATTGCATAATTATGAGCATATTGAAAATATACTCAGAAGTACCACTAACAGGATTTTACGTTCTAAACAGGGCGACCAAGGTTTGAGATTGATCTGCTTAATTAATTAATTTGTGTCCGCGTGTCCGCGTGTCCGCGTGTCCGCGTGCCCGCGTGTCCGCGTGTCCGCGTGTCCGCGTGTCCGCGTGTCCGCGTGTCCGCGTGTCCGCGTGTCCGCGTGTCCGCGCGCCCGCGTCCGCGCGTCCGCGCGTCCGCGCGTCCGCGCGTCCGTGCGTCCGTGCGTCCGTGCGTCCGTGCGTCCGTGCGTCCGTGCGTCCGTGCGTCCGTGCGCCCGTGTGTCCGTGTGTCCGTGTGTCCGTGTGTCCGTGTGTCCGTGTGTCCGTGTGTCCGTGTGTCCGTGTGTCCGTGTGTCCGTGTGTCCGTGTGTCCGTGTGTCCGTGTGTCCGTGTGTCCGTGTGTCCGTGTGTCCGTGTGTCCGTGTGTCCGTGTGTCCGTGTGTCCGTGTGTCCGTGTGTCCGTGTGTCGGTGTGTGTTCCGTGTGTCCGTGTGTCCGTGTGTCCGTGTGGCCGTGTGTCCGTGTGTCCGTGTATCCGTGTGTCCTGTGTCCGTGTGTCCGTGTGTCCGTGTGTCCGTGTGTCCGTGTGTCCGTGTGTCCGTGTGTCCGTGTGTCCGTGTGTCCGTGTGTCCGTGTGTCCGTGTGTCCGTGTGTCCGTGTGTCCGTGTGTCCGTGTGTCCGTGTGTCCGTGTGTCCGTGTGTCCGTGTGTCCGTGTGTCCGTGTGTCCGTGTGTGTGTGTGTGTGTGTGTGTGTGTGTGTGTGTGTGTGTGTGTGTGTGTGTGTGTGTGTGTGTGTGTGTGTGTGTGCGTGTGTGGTGGGTGGGTGGTGCGTGCGTGCGTGCGTGCGTGCGTGCGTGCGTGCGTGCGTGCGTGCGTGCGTGCGTGCGTGAATTAAGTTTGTGAAAATGTTGATGAAGTTTTAAAAAAAAACTTTATTGCATTTGAACAGTTTAATCAGAACTGGTATTACAACATTAGTCACTAATATACGAGATTATAATAATCAAAAGTACATATGATAATGAAAAGATTATGTTGTTATTCAGGATTTTCTTGTAATTAGATTATATTTCCATTCAATTGTTTATAAAAGATAATTTACTAATATAACTTTATATTTCCATTTAGTTGTTTATTTAAAAGATAATTTACTAATGTAACTCCTCCCTTTCTTAAAAAGAAGCTTCATTAGGTAAATGAAGATTCGTTAAATTCAACTCATTATCATTTACATTGTTCTTAATTAGTAATTTCCTTATTCTAGGTCTTAATTTACAAAATATTATAACAATTAATAAAAGAAGGATTAGTACATAAATAATTACATAATGGTTAGACTTTACATCTAGCTCTTGTATTACAGGAACGTTCTTATATTTGACATTCATTTCTTTGATATCGTTTAATTTTATTATTGAAGTAGTGTTGATTGTACTTGTTAATTTTCCGATTTCAAAATTTTCAAAGATTAATTCTTGTCCATTTATTTGTTTTGAAGAACATATATCATTAATTTTACAATTATTTTTATTATTGAATTTGTAAATTCCTTTTAACTTAATTTTTCTGGAATAGTTTGGACATTCGATGGACGTTAATTTTGTATCAGGACTGATGATTATGATGTATGGTGACTTTTCTATTTGATATATGTGGAATTCTCTTTCAACTTCATGATAGTTACATTTTTCTAAATTTAAATGATTTTGAAACAATTCTGATATACATTCATTTTTCTCAATGAAGTTTGTTTTACAGTAATAACCATTATTAAATATGCAGGTTTTTATGTCGTAAATTTTGTAGTTATCTTTATATATCAGTTGTTGGGGAATATTTAGGGTTATAATTTTATTTTTTACAATTGTTGGAATTGCTGTTAGTTGATATAAGTCATAATTGGTTTCTAAATACAATGGTATTTCTAATAAATACTTTATCATATTGCCAGATACTTTACAATGACTTTTGATTAATGTTGAGAATGACCAGAAATTTTGAAACGATAATTTAGCTTCGTCGAATATTAGTTTTGTGATATTAAAGAGATTTTTCGGTGAAATAATGCTGCTATGAATTAAATTAATATTACAAAATGATAATGACGTTTCTATCTCTTCTATTATTTCGATCAAATTAATGCTCATACTTATTATCTGATTAAAGACATCTTTTATTAAAAATATCTGTTGCCATTCCATTTGTTTTTTTACGAATGACTCTATTTGTTCGATTTTTAATTTTAAATTTACCTCATTACATTTAATGTTTTCTAATTGTTTATTGAAGTTTATTGTTAATTCCTTGTTGATTCTGATGTTTTCCAAATTTTGCTTTTGTAATTTATTTTCATTTTGGTTTATTTGTTTAAATAATTTCTCGTACCTTTCACCGTCAGCTGCATCTAAATTACCAGAGATTTATTTTATTATGGATCCAAGGCCATTTATAGCTCCCCTTTTATTTCTGTGATTAAATATGATGCTTATTTTGTTCATTAATCTATTAAAATTAAAATTTAGAATATTTTTATGTGTTTCTAATTCTTTGAGATTGTCGGCTGTGGCGTGTTGCAATATGTCTTGTAATGATTCCTTTTGTCTTTTTAAATTATAATATTCAAATAATATATTGGTTAAATTGTAAGAGTAGTATATATAATACGGGTTTGAAAAATTTTGGTTTTCCTAATTTTATTATATTTATACCAATGTTTTCATCTATGTTTTGGAGATCTTCTCCATGGGAATATTTTGTCCATCTGAAACAAGACGAGGACGTTTAAGTTTATCAATTCTGTGTTTTTATCATATTGATCTTTAATTACGCCTAAATTTTTATTATAATTCCTTATATTGATTTTTTTATAAATGGGTTTTGATATTTTATTAGATCTATGGGATGTTCCTTTAGAAAAGCTTCTTGAGGAAATTTATTAGGATTTGGGCGAGGTTTATAACGTTTTTCCTTTTTTATCATATATGTTTTAATTAAGTCTAATGTTGTTTTTAGTTTTTGTTTATGGTTTTCTATTATATCTTGGTTAGTGCTGTTATTAGTTTGAAACATATTTGGAGTTTCCGAATTTCCAAATAAAATTTCTTGTGAAGTTTTTCTTGTTGATGAATGAATTGAATGGTTATAAGCTATAAGGGCGTAATTAATCTTGTTTAATAAAGTTTCCTTTGAAATTCTGGTCTATTTTTAATATTCGTAAATGTTCTATAATGGTCGAATGGAACCTTTCTATGGGTGAATTTGATTTTGGATTATCTACGCAGGTTATATGTAGTTTTATTTTATGAAGTTTTAATAATTCTTTAATTAATTGATTGTTGAATTCCGTTCCTTGATCGAAAATGATTTGTTTAGGTACGGTAAAGGTTGCAAAATATTTTATTAATAAATTAGTTATTTCAATGGAATTACAATTAGTTAAGTGATAGATTTGCCCAAACTTAGAGAATTGGTCTATTATGGTTAGAAACTTATTTTTTTCTAAGGACAATGTATCTAAATTAATTATTTCAAATGGTGTATTTGGTGTTGGCGTTAAATCATCAGATATTTTAATCGGGTCACGTTCATATTTATTTTTTAAACAAATTTCACATTTATTAATGTAATTGCTTATTGTTTTAATCATGTTAGGCTAATAGCAACGGTTTCTTAAACTTTGGTAAGTTTCGTTGATGCCTCTATGATTTGTTTTACCTTCATGGTAATTAATTACCTTTTCTATCTGCTTGTCTTGTAATTCTATATCTTCAACAATCGTTGAGCATTTTATTAAATGTACCGTTCTATTAGCGAAAGTTTGTTGTATTATATTATTGAATTTTAAATGTAAATCGTGATTGAAATAACAGTAATATTTAATATTTGGCACTATGAATTCCTTTATAAACTTGAATATTTCTTCGTTAATGTTATTATGATTTAATTTTACTGTTATTCTTTTTTTTTGTGGTTTGAAAAAGGTTAATAATGTTTATATCAGTAGGTCCATCATGTTGTGAAATAATACACTGGTTTTTACCAATGTGTACGTTTCCTTCAATGTAGGTGATTCCATTTATTTCATTCTCTTCAGCAGAATGAATGGTATCTACATCTGACCCTGAATTTGCTATTATACTGGCAGTTTCTGAAATAAATATTTCCTTTTCTTCGAAATTGTATATCGTTAGTTCTAAATTTGTATCGCAGAATATTTCTTCTATTAAACCTTTTTTTGTTTTAAAATCGACTCTGTCTAATCCTGAACATAACCGTGGTACATCTAATTTTGTTATTTCATTTTCTTGCAATAATTCTTTAGTTTTAACAAACAATTTTTATGTGGTTTATAGATGGTTTTCGAAATAATTTTCTTTTGTTATTAAATGGAATATTAATCGGTTGTTCTGAATTTGTGGAACTATATCTCCAGGTTCTAATTTGTTTAAGTTATTCAAATAATTTTGCAAATAAACTTTTATCTAATTGTAAGGCGATACCCTTTGATAATTTTTATCCGCAGAAATACAATGAGCAATATTATTACATCTAATAAGTTACCTGATATTTCTTTAATTCGAAGTTTTGGTTTTATTCTGGATAGTGCGTCTGCATTTAAATTAGTAGTTCCTTTTATATTGTATTTCATAATTATATTCGTCCAGTTTTATTTTCCATCTTAATAATTTAGAATTTGGGTCTTTAAGAGAGAATAACCAAGTTAATGGTTTGTGATCTGTTCGTATAATAAATTTGACTCCATATAGATAAGGACAAAATATTTAGTACTCCATATTATCGCTAATAACTCTTTTCTATGGTACTATAGTTAATTTCATGTCCATTAAGAGTTCTCGACGCGTAAGCTATTGGAAGGTCTTTTCCGTTAATATTTTGTGATAGTACTGCACCGAGAGCATAATTACTAGCGTCCGTGGTTAAAATAAATTCTTTAGTGAAATCTGGGTATTGAAGTATGGGACTATTTGTTAGTAAATTTTACAAGTTTTAAAACACTTTAGATATTCTTCATTAGTGATATCAATTTTATTACCCTTTTTAGACAGTTAGTCAGAGGTTTCGTAATTTTGAAAAGTTTGATATAAATCTTCTATAGTATCCTAATAATCCTAAAAATCCTTTAATTTCTTTTGTTGTTTTGGGTAATGTATAATTTTGTATGGCTTCAATTTTGTCTGGGTTGGGTTTACTCCTTCTCTTGAGACTATATGCCCCAAATACGCAACTTCTTTTCGAAAGAATTCAGATTTGTCTATTTGTATTTTCAAATTGTTTTCTCTAAGCTTCTGGAATACCTTTCTTATGTTTTCTGAATGTTCTTGCAATGATGTGCCTAATATGATGATATCATGAAGGTATACTAAACATATTTTACCTACATATTCTCGTAAAACATAATTCATTAATCTTTGGAAGGTGCTTGGTGCATTTTTAAGCCAAAAGGCATTCTTAAGAATTCGTAATGCCCTGTTTCTGTGCTGAAGGCAGTTTTTTGTATGTCTTTTTTGTCTACTTCAATTTGATGAAATCCACTTTTTAAGTCTAGAGTAGCAAAATATATACTTTTCCCTAATTTGTCTAAAATTTCGGTTATATTTGGGATTGGAAATTTATCGTCGATGGTTTTTTTGTTAAATTTTCTGTAGTCAATGACCATTCGAAATTTCTTTTTTCATGAAGCATCAGTTTTCTTTGGAACTATCCAAATTGGCGAAGACCAAGGAGAATAACTTTCTTGAATTATTTTATTTTCTAGCATTTTATCAATTTGTTGTGTTACTTCAGTTTTATAAATTTCGGCATATCGGTATGATTTTGTATAAATAGGGTTGTCATCTGTGGTTTTAATTTGATGTTTTATAACATTAGTGTGTGTTAATTGTTCATTATTATTTAAAAAGGTCCTCATAAGATTTTCTTGTAATTAGATTATATTTCCATTCAATTGTTTATAAAAGATAATTTACTAATATAACTTTATATTTCCATTTCGTTGTTTATTTAAAAGATAATTTACTAATGTAACTGTGCGTGCGTGCGTGCGTGCGTGCGTGCTGCGTGCGTGTGCGTGTGCGTGTGCGTGTGCGTGTGCGTGTGCATGTGCATGTGCGTGTGCGTGTGCGTGTGCGTGGCGTGTGCGTGCGCGTGCGCGTGCGCATCCGCGTCCGCGTCCGCGTCAGTGTGTGTGCGTGTGCGTGTGCGTGTGCGTATGCGTGTGCGTGCCTTGTGCGTGGCGTGTGCTGTCTATGCGTGTGTGTGTGTGGGTGGGTGTGCGTGCGCGCGAGCGAGTGCGTGCGTGCGTGTTTGCGTGTGCGTGTGCGTGGTGTGTGTGTTGTGTTTGTGTTTGTGTTTGTGTGTGTGTGTGTGTGTGTGTGTGTGTGTGTGTGGTGTGCGTGTGTGTGTGGGTGGGTGGGTCGTGCGTGTGGCGAGCGGCGTGCGTGCGTTGCGTGGTGCGTACGTGCGTGTGTGTGTTTGTGTTTGTGTTTGTGTGTGTGTGTGTGTGTGTGTGTGTGCGTGCGTGCGAGCGTGTGTCTGGGTGAGGTGCATTGCGTGCAGTGCGTGAGTGATTGTAGTTGAGTTGGTTGATCACTGATTGAGCAGTGACTGAGCGAGCGAGCGAGTGAGCGTGCGTGCGTGCGTGCGTTCGTGCGTTCGGGCGTGCGTGCGTGTGTGTGTGAAAGTGTCAAAAGAGAGAGAGAGAGACAGGTGTGCATGTTCAACTTAGTCACTGAAAAGAAACCATAAAATAAGGGTGAAAAGTACGCCCCCTCAAGTAAGCGAGAAAAAACAAAAAAGTCCTTAATTAGGGATGAAAATTCCATCAAGGGTTGAAAAAGGCCTGAAAAAAACTATAGGGTGAAAATCAAGGGGTTGAAAGAGACTTCGAAAAAAACTATAGGTGAAAATCAAGGGGACAAAGAGGCCTGAAAAGAAACCATAAATAAGGCTGAAAAATACGGTCTCCACGTGGGTGAGTAAAAATAAAGAGGCCGTAATTAGGGATGAAAATTCCATCAAGGGTTGAAAAAGGCCTCCGAAAACAAACCATATAAATAAGGGTGGAAAAACGCGTCCCACACGTGGGCATATAAAAAGTGGTGGGTTTTCCCCAATAAATCCAAGATGGCGCATGGTGTCCCCGTACTACTATCGGTAAATAACGAAGTTATTAAGAGATGCCGAAGTCGACTTTCCTCAGAATCGATGCGCTTTGAAAAAGCCCACCCCGCCCCCAACATATGTATGTGTTCCATCTCCTCGGGGTGGTGCGACGGTGGTTTCAACTATACGTTACGACGCCCTAATCCCTCCCCACTCTTTCGCCGTCTGTCGCGAACTCTTGACCCTCACGTCGGGCCGTCTGCGAATTTTTATTTCGATCCCTCGCAAACGCGATCGACGCTATCTCGAAAGGAGGGACGCGACGCCGAATGCGAGTGTTCACGTCGAAACGGCACCTCGTCGAACTCGGGCCGTATGAAAAATTTGATAAAGATCGTGTCGTATTCCGACTTTGAGAATTTATTTTATAGTTTTTATTTAATTAATTATTATCATTTAATGATAATTATCTATCTTGAATGGACATCTTCTCCACAAAAACACGCACTCACCTGCAGAGATTCATGTCACACTATTTAATAATGATACAGCAAGATTTACTGTTACCGCCAGTTTCTTTTGGTTGAACCACATTTGTTTGATTTTCAACGCACCTGAAGCAAGCTCTAGAATTAACTTACTACGTATAGATATCATTTAACCGGAAATGGTTAATTATAATCCACAATAACCTCCCACGCACTCGTGCTAGATAACATTTAACCTTAAATTTCCATGTACAAATTTAAACTTACCTACATACACGGAAACGTAAATGTGAATAAACAGATATGTCCACTGTGATGGAATTTTTCGGTGCGGACAGGTGAAGCTTGTCCGCAACGAAGTCCAAGACAGAAATAACACCTGGTTTGGAAATACAGTATTTGCATTTTATTGTCTTTTCGGCGTCGCTCCTGGGCGGCTGACGTCAATGGGTGTCGCTTCGGGGCGAACCAAACGGCTTCGAGTACCACCCAAACATAAGATCTTGGGGCCACCCCCTGGACGATTCGGTCTTCAAACAGGCGACTCCGGGTTTCCTCAGGGGAGTTCTCTCCCTAGCGGTTACAGATGTCACTAAACAAAATTGATACGGACAAGGAGGATACGGTATACAGGGTCACAATTCCCTTCGACAAACACAATAATTCCAAACCCAAAGATGGATGATGGATGATTACTATCATTGGGTAACTACACGCTTTTCGCTTGCAACGGTCAAAAGCAAAATGGCGGATCAATGTGCTAACACAAATTGACAAATACGCTTAAAACAATCTAAATCGCGTAAGCTTACTTTCAGATTTACTTCAGAGCAAGTAGTTATCAAACTAAATGTGATTCCCACTTTAAATTTAATAACTCTTTTACCTCATAATCTCAATTCACAAATTCACTTTTCGCTGCGTAGGTACGTAGCGAGAACGAAAAAAAAGATAAAATTTGGTAATGTCACCCATCTATATGGAGTAAGACAGGTTAAAAGTGGGGACGCCTGGAGATTCCATAATTTTAACGATGAGGTGACAGCGTATTAAGCTGTTTTAATTGATATTAATCAACTACTCAATTAATATTTCTTTCGTCGTGCTAAAATTGTTCTTTATGACACAACAGAACGATTGATATAAAATTCGCCAGTTTCCATTAACAAAAAATATTTCTTCTACCTAACGGTTTAATTAGTAATTAGTAACACTTCTATCAACTCAAAATCACGCGATTTCAGAAGCTAGAATGTTTGACACATCTGTTGGTGTTCGCGTTATTTAAATATGCAACATTTTACACAATATTAAAAGATTACATTCCTTTCATTGTAGACGGAATTCATAGAAAATAGTTTAGATTTAACTTTAATGATTTATGTTGAAACTGTTATTTAACAATGCAATTTTT
Source organism: Vesta saturnalis (assembly GCA_036346205.1). Classification (NCBI taxonomy): domain Eukaryota; kingdom Metazoa; phylum Arthropoda; class Insecta; order Coleoptera; family Lampyridae; genus Vesta; species Vesta saturnalis. Next base: position 328,108 of record JARFJB010002314.1, on the reverse strand, counting down.
ACTAACCAAAACAACTAATTTATGAGGACGGTGTTACTTATTACTTGTTTATTTTAGTTTAAAACTATATCACTGCTTATCACCTTTTAGTTTCGGGATAACAAAAAGAAAACTTGCATTTATATTAACGGTTATTTATAGTACTTAGTTTTAATTTATTTACAATTAACGGCAATTTCTTAGAACTTTTTAATTTCTGTTTATCATCAATGGATTTATTCTGAATCGCTAAATGTTTCCATTATGTTTGTTTGACGTTCATTATGAATCACGGTATAATTATTTCTATTACTTAATTAATTTAGGGACTTAATTATTGTATATTAGTGAAATAAAAGGAGAAAAAAAACAACTAATCTTCATACCACTTAACAATGTATTCGAAAACACTTTTATGACGATTCGACTCTGTCTTATGGTAACTCAACTTAGTTATATACAAATAGTGACAGACTGTGTAGGCAACTTGGGATACCATATTTCCTTTACTCACATACGAGATGCGTAACTATGCAGAATGTTATACTCAAAAGCATATTACGAATTTCAGTTACCCGCTTATTCACAATGAACAGGTTGTGAAAATCGACATAATTGATTTTCCACCAAAATTGCACTAATCTGCATATTCACGGTTGTTACAGAAATGCTTTTTTAGATGTCGAAAGTGGTAGCTAAATTCCATTTACAGTCAGGAGGTGAGAGATAAGAAAGTAACTATTATCATCATGCAAATTTGGTGGGCGAGCATTGATCATCCACGTTATTGAAACTCCTTAATATAATGTGAAACTCCAGTTTTCATAAATTACATTACTTTAAGCATCCGAACAGTTTGAAACATTGCATGTTAAAGTTGAGCCCGTATTCCTTGAGTGAAAAGGCTACAACATTTACCTAGCATATATCTTGCGAACTACATTCTAAATTAATTACTTAATTTGAAATTTAATCAAAATTAATCACAAGAAAATTATAAATATAACAATTTTGTTCAATAAAAATTGTGCTTTTGTATTATACGTGTTCTGTAACTGTGGTTTCATACTAGTTGAGTTGATCGGCCTATTTCCCCAGTTTTTGTTTTCATAGCGCAACGTTTCGGAAGCGGACTCTGCTTCCGTCATCAGGCTTAGTCCTGAGGACTGTTTTCGCACTTGAGTCGAATTCATGATATGATTTTTTCCCAAGTACTTGACTACTCTCAGATTTGAACGTGATACCTTTCACTTACAAGCCTGACACCTTTACCGCTGAGCCACAGAGTAATCCAATATACAGGGTCCGCCAATAGTGCGTGGACGAAGCTTTATGAGTGTATACAACATCGTCTTCAAAATTATTTATTGCAGGATTGTGTGGGATCTTTCGGGTTACATTAGAAAATATTTTCGCAAAAATTACTACTCGTATACAGGGTATTACAACACAACGTTATATTTTTTTAATTGGAACATACCGTATATTATTATAAATTTCACTATATGAGGTATCTTAAACGCGCAATTTAGGCGCTGCATTCCATTTTTGAAAATTTAGAGGTTGAAAAGAAAAATTGTAACAACCGTATGAGAAATGTGTAACACAAAAATTTTAATGGTTGATTAGTCATAGACTCTGCTACATAAAATCGTAAAAATAGTACTATTATCTTATTTAATTTTCGAGATATCGTAATGCAAAGTATAAGATTTTCAATCATAGATAACTTGATTTTTTTAAATGGAAAGGTATACATTATTTTACATTGTTAGATAGGACATTTAATTACATTTTTTTATGATATAACATTGTTGGTATTTATGTATTGCCGTTTTTTGATAATCCAGCTTTTTTACTGAATTTGCAAAGTTTAAGATTTTTAATCATAGATAACTTGATTTATTTAAATGGAAAGGCATACATTGTGTTACATTGATAGATAGGAAATTTAATTACAATTTTTTTGATATAACATTGTTGGTATTTATTTTTGCCGTTTTTGATAATCCAGCTTTTTACTGAATTTATCGATTTTGGAAGAAAATAATATTAAATTAAATGTTCAAATTGTCGACCACGCTGATTTAGACAATACTGAATTCTTTTAATAAAAGAAGCTTCAACCCGATCTAACATATTAGGAGTAATTGTAGCAAAAACATTTCTAATTCGCAATTACATATTCTCAGCAGTTGTTGGTTCTTCCTCATATACTTTATTCTTCACTAACCACCAAAGAAAAAAATCCAATGGAGTTATATCGGGAGATCTAGCTGGCCAAGGTATCGGTCCTTGTCTTCCTATCCAATTTTCGTGAAACGTCGAATTTAACCACTGGGTTACAATTCTGATATGATGAGGAGGTGCCCCGTCTTGTTGGAAAAACATACCTCTTCTTTGAGCCAAAGGTACATTCTCCAATAAATGATATAATTCGTTTGCTAGAAAATTATGATATTCTACCCCAGTGAGTATGCCATTGAAAAAAAAAAGGACCAACAATAGTTCCGCCGAATATATCTGCCCAAACATTCACTGACCATTTATTTTGAGAGACTAACTGAAATTGGTGTGGATTTTCATTTGAATAAAAATGAAAATTATGTCTGTTCACAAATCCATTTCGATGAAATGTACATTCGTCGGTAAATAATATCCCCGATATAAAATTTTCGTTCGCATTTAACTGTTGTTGAACCCACTGGCAAAAATTAATTCGATTTTGAAAATCTTGTTCTTTCAGCTCTTGATGTAATTGTACATGATAGGGGTGAAATTTATTTTTCTTTAACATTCGTCCACGGAAGTGCGAAAACATTTAAAAAAATCAAGTTATCTATGATTGAAAATCTTATACTTTGCATTACGATATCTCGAAAATTAAATAAGATAATAGTACTATTTTTACGATTTTATGTAGCAGAGTCTATGACTAATCAACCATTAAAATTTTGTGTTACACATTTCTCATACGGTTGTTACAATTTTTCTTTCAACCTCTAAATTTTCAAAAATGGAATGCAGCGCCTAAATTGCGCGTTTAAGATACCTCATATAGTGAATAAAGTGCCCTTAAAATTAACCAGGAATCCAAATTTATAATAATATACGGTATGTTCCAATTAA
>JARFJB010002314.1:202500-320000 GCA_036346205.1 Vesta saturnalis | reverse complement strand
TAGACCGAGTAGTATTTCTAATTTTCTCAACAGGGTGTTTGTTATAACCATTCAAATTTGAAAATTCTCAAATTAAAAAAATCAGTTTTTTTAATTGCACACCTATATATTTTTATTTCATTTTATTCGGGATTAAAAATCTATCATTTTTGTCAAATATATCCTATATCTATCTTTGATAGTTTTCGAGTAATTTCGATTTTTCACATTAGCTACTTTATTTTCGATAACATTGCATTGCATGGATCTTGGTAGCCATGGAAAATAATAATTGAGTTACTAAGATACAAAGGTTTCCTACTTGTCAAAATAAACACATATTAAATTTGTCGTTTTCGCCTTTAACTTGTTATCAATTCTTTTATCAATTATGGATTATTCGACAAATGAATTAATTGATATGATATACGTGTTGGGCGAGGCTGAAAAAAACCCTTTATTGGCACAACGAATCTACAAAATGTGAGACAGAACATGAGAAAAAGGCTCAATATGTGTATTCAGCAAGAAGGCCGTCTATTTGAGCATTTACTAAGACGCAATGTTGAATAATTATTGAATTACTGTTTCTCATTAATAAAAACTGTTAATATTCTCGCTTAGGTGGTTTGTTTTATTTCGTCGCAATTGTTTTCCATGGCTACCACGATCCACAATAATGTTATAGTATCGTATGTAACGTAGCTAGTGAGAAAATCGAAATTCCTCGAAAACTATCAAAGATAGATTTAGGATATATTTGACAAAATGATAGATTTTTAATCCCGAATAAAATGAAATAAAATATATAGGGTGTGCAATTAAAAAACTGATTTTTTAATTTGAGAATTTTCAAATTTGAATGGTTATAACAAACACCTGTTGAGAAAATTAGAAATACTACTCGGTCTAAACGTTAGTATAATATCACTCATTTTTCACACGAAATATCAATTTTTTATTGTGAAATAACGGAACAATTGCCCATTCATCAACCCCACGAAAATGACCATAATAATCTTTAAACGCGAATATCTCAAGAACTAAAACTTTCAGCCAATCTTTTGTATGACAAAATATGTTTGTATGGACACGTAGAATTAAAACTAAAATCAAATACGGGTGTTCTATTTAAAAATCATACTTTTTCACGTCCTGCTTTTCTGGCACACCCTGTATAACTTCCAATATTTTAAAAAAATTCACACTTCTTACCTCTACCCCATGGTCCATACAATATTTACACAAATAATTCTAGTTAAGCATAAACTTACTTTACTCTATCGTTGGGACACCCTGTACAATTTCTGAATTTTCATTGTAGCAGTTACTGGTTTTCCACTCCCGTGTTTATTGTAAACGGATCCAGTTTCCTCAAATCGTCGAATAGCACAATTTATGCTAGAAGGTAGCCATCGGTTATGGAAACTCTCCCGCAATTCTTACTCTACGCCATTTTTTTTCGCCATAATATATTTCAATGAACTCCAAATGAGACTTTGTTAATGAGGTGCCCTTATGAAGAAAAGTTAACACAATTTGCCCGAAATGCCACTTAACGGATTGTAAACGAACAACTAACTGCAAGTGTCACTCATAACTACATTTGTTTTAACAAAAGGTCACTACGATTTAAGTTGCCTATGCAGACGCCACGTGTAATTGATATTTTTAGTTGACATTTAAAAATTCATTATTATTTTATGTTTTGAAATAAGCGTTTGTAATTTGGCAGGTATAATTTTCAGTTCACTGTGTCATAGAAAATAAAAACTGAAATCCATATCTGAAAGCGTTCCAATGATGTGCGAACTTAAACAGGATTCGTTTTCTAGCCACCCAGTATATAAGAACTAACTATTTAGAAATATGCTAATGTTGCATCGTGTTGAGTATATATATATATATATATATATATATATACTCAACACGATTCAACATTAGCATATTTCTAAATAGTTAGTTCTTTTTAGTACATTCTAAATTCAACGTTTTGTAAATTCCCCAGTGAGCCGGATTATTTGTAGATTTAAATTTATTCAACCATTAATCACGCTCACGCTGTATAGGTTTAATTTTAAAAGCTAGCCGAAGGTGTTAGGCAGTCGGGTATGTGTGTCCTAATTTAATTTGAAACAAATTTATTATTTATCTCAAAAAATATGTGTAATGGAATTTTATAACAAATCGTTTGTAAAATCTTACATTACATATTCATTCTGAAATACATATACAAGTTCTATACTTCATTCCAATTACAATTTGGTCTTTTATTTTAATTTTAAGAAAAGTAATAATGTTTTGGAATCATATTATGTATTGATTAAATAAGTTTAAAGAAAATAACGTTTAACTTAAATACCTTTAGTCATTTGCCCCTAATATGAAAATGTAAACTTTCCCAATTATTACACATAATTAAAATACTTAGCTTATGTTTGCGTTTTCATATTTCATAAATCTAATATCTTAAGCAATCCTTAAAGAAACTACCACTTACCGAAGACGATAATTCTAATTGTTATCAAAACGTATAGATTTATATATATCAAATATAAATATAAAAATGCACCATTTAAAAACCCAAACGTATCTTAACCTGCCCCATAAGCTAATGCGTTAATAAGCGTAAAACGTTAATAACTGTTTTATTTTAACTTAATAATTACTAAACACATTAGTACAGTGGGATTATTCTCAGCATTTCAGACAAACAATAACATGCTTATTGTTAATGAACTGTTTGGTGTTTATAGAAATACTCTATTAGATGGTTAAATCTTATAGGCTATTATGTTATATGTACCTATATATAAAAGTCTCTTAAAAGTAACATTGTAGACTTTTCTACAACCATAAAGAAGTTTCCGGAAAGAAAGAAGTATAATGTGACATCAAACATGATACCGCTTATCGTAATGCTAGAAACATAAATGCAAATAGTATTCGTGTCTAATAACTTACATTAAAGTGCACGATACACCATTATAATTTGCATAATGCTAAATATTCGCACAAAATGTAGGCAAATATTCAAATGTTGCATGTAAGATGATGTGTTTCTTTGCAAATATCTAGATGCATGCAACTCAAAGCATTACCTTAGGCATTATTGTTGATGTATAACTTTATTTGTAAACATAATTTTACAGATGTTAGATTTTAAAGTACCGGGCGTGCTTCTTGCGTTACGATCAAACCTCATTTCAATATAAAAATATGACAAATATACCATTGCATTGAGGTAACTTATCATCCTTTACAGTAAGTTGTATTACTTCTATAGATTATTTCATTTGAAAGAAGATTGGAGCTGGCTTACACTTGGTAGTTCCATTTTTCTTAAAAGGTGATTTCACTTGCAGAAAACATTGCTACAGCCTAAGACGATCGGACGTGATAGAGTATTGTCAACCCAAAGAACAAATTAAATTGATGATCCTGCCATGATGTGATATGGTGTTAAAAAAATTGTAGTCTTCTGACAATTGTTACTGGACTGATTTCTACTAGACGTTGTAACTGCGTATAAAAGCGGTCTACCGGTCTAAGCTGACTGGAGATAGTCGTGGACGTTAGTAAGATTTTCAAGAGCTGAAATAAATATAACCATACGTTAACTCAAAATAGGTAATTAAGGTCGATAGGGTCCACTACAGTCAAAATATTTATAAGGGCCTTGAGCAGATGTAATCTTTCGTAAGACTATGGAATACAAAATCAATTGCCAACATCAATTCTTAGCATTATAAAACACGATAGAACTTTTGTAAATGTTCTCAATGATTTCAATTTTAAAGAATAATCGAAAATCAGTAATTAATTTAGAAAACAAGAACTTGTAACTACATTAGCATCTAAACTCAATGATTACACTGCAGTAATAACATGTTTTTTGAATAGAGGTCCGGCTAACCATATTCAAAATTCAAAAGGTTTAATTATACATATCAGTATTAAACTGCATCTTAAAGCACAAACGCCAATTAAAATTTTGAAAATCCTGAAATTTACAAAAGCAATAATAAACATTCAATACTTTTTGTTGTGAGGTCAAACCTTTGTAACTGAGTAGTATCCCAAGGTATCCTACAAAATCGTTAAGGGCAATGATCTTTTTTTTTCGCGGTAACAATTGCGATTTAAAAATTTGTATTACAATAATATTTTCTCGCTCCGCTATTTACAAATGCAGTCCTTAATCTGTGTTTTAAATTTGGTATCTGTTCAACTCAATGTAATAATCAAATAATTGTTCGGAGTTGCTAATGAATTACGTTTTAAAGAGTCACCCTGGTGTGATTAATTTGGTTAATTCGATCGAACCTTACGGTCAAGTTTCGCAAGAATCACAATGCTCGAAGTTCGAAAATAAAATATTTTGTCTAACGTACCTAACTAGTGCTCTTCAAGCATTTCTTGTACATTTAATAATTTATTCTTAAACTGTATTTATAATTCTGTCTTTACTTTTCAAAAAGATCACTCCGCTAAAAGTACGATCAAAGAAAACTGATGTCTTTAAAGCAGTTCTTTGTATATTTAAAAATTTAACATTAATCACTCTATTCCAGTTTTCAACATAGACCGCTTCCTCGTCAAACATTCCTTGCTACAAAAATTTAAAATACCAGAATCCTAAAATTATTAAATTATTATTATTTAAAAAACCTATTAATTAAGGATAACAAAAAAACTAAAATTAAAAAGTGCAAAAATTAGTTTACCTTAAAATAGGCATATATGTTATAAATTTTCTTTAGTTCGCCCTAGTGGACCGCTAATGATGATAGTGTAGCTATCGAAACGCATTCGGTATTTTTTAAGTTTGTGTGGTCCGTGTGTGTATTTTGTTTGTTACCTTCAAAGGAAACAAGATTATAAGTAGAGGATTTACTTTATGACTGGGGTGCTCGTCACCCCGGTAAGAAGTTTGAGTGATCTTCGAGCTCGGTTATTACACCAAATGAAGTGTAAAACCACGTCTGTAACGGCACAAGTCTATTCTCCCTGGGGAGCATTAATAGAGAACATTCCCTAACTTAGAGAGGCAATTGATATTTTCCACAAACTAGTGTTAATACCAAAGATCTCGTAGTCAAATTTTTACTTATTTTTCGACATCAAGTAATAGAATAAAGCCCTGACTTCAACCATTAAGTTTCTGAGCGTTTTTTTAGTGCAGGCACTATTTTTTTGGGTATGTAAAACCGGCCATCGTGAAAATAACTACCTGTATTAGAATAATTTTCTAAAGTTAAGTTCAGTAAAAACCTTGCTGACTTCGTACATTCGATATTCAATTTCTTGATTCTTTATAAGTAAAAGAAAACAACTCTGATATACTATACTGTATAATTAAGTCAAAGCGACTAGAAAATAAAGTAAAATTTCAACCCATAAGTGATGTGATAGACTTCTACCTTTACCTTACAGAAAAAAGTTACACAATATGGCACTGCAAAAAGTACGATCGCATTTAAATACAATTAAATTTACATATGTATGTGAATCGCTCCCTGTATTTCTTGTAAATAGGTATTTCGATGTCAATATGTAACACACCTTGTAACAAACTCTTTACGTTTGTAATAAAATTTAGAATTTAGAAATTAGAACTCGTACGCATATCGTTTGCACATACAGTTTCAGACATGTTCATGCGCATAGAACTTTTGAGAGCACCGTTTTTTGTGCGATCCTGAAAGGTACAAGAGCATCCATTTTTGCTCTGTTAAACATGTTTTATAAAAAGTGTTGAAAATTTTACGGTGAGTTATTTAAAGTTATTTTACAATGTTTGAGACGTTTGCATTTCAGGCACTTTTACTTTCACCTTTTACTTTTTTAATTTTTACTTGAACACAATTAATTATTTTATCCTTAATCCGACTTACGGTATTAATACGATTAATCAAGAGTGAAATAATCACCTGCGTTAAAGGAAAGTGGCATTCTAAAACCCCTTAATCCTTCAAAATTTATTCATTTGGGAATTATAAAGGATACAAATCCAGATGTATTTCAACCCTGATGTAATATTACGCAACAGTTTTCAAAACGCTGACCCAGCGTGCATCCATTTCGTTATCTACGGTGTGACTAAGAATAAGGTATTCTAATTCCATTAATTACTCATAACATTAATTATTCATTAGGTTATAACGTTACTAACGTTAGCATTAAGATACTTCAGTTTATAATTAAATATAGGTTGCGTAATAAAATTTGTTATTGTAGAAATCTTATTTTAACTTTTTTGTATAATGGTTACTTGTTTATTTGATATTTAAAAATAAGTTGGCGTCCGAGTATTTAACAGTTAGTTTCAGGAAGAAGCAACCCCCATTTTAAAGCGAACATATCTAGGTACATGTAAATATTTTTTGGTTAATAAGGTAAATCGATAATTTTATGAACCTGGCCCACCTTAATCTACGACTGAGGATAAGGCACAAAATCTTCTAGTTATTACCTAAACTGTTAAGTAGCTAAAATTTGTAGCCATGGGTGCAGAACTATACTTATAGAACTTTAAGGGCAGACAATCTGCCTTACTTAACGAGAATATAAAAACTACTTGCAGCTTGTCAGTATAAACTTACCTCGTTGCCATAATTTAATTCAACTATCATTTCAGCTAAGTTTTACTTATTTAAATGTGCAAAGATTTCTTATTCTGACAGACATAAGTAACACAAAATCTACCCAATAATGGTTTCATTAGTTAAAACGTTCAGTTATTATAATTCCATTCGACCCTTGCTGAACTAAACAAAAATATTTCTATTTTCAACATAATTTCCTAAACATTCAATATATTTGTTCCAGTTATGTTCTAATCCTTTAATGCCGTCACGAAAGAAATTTTTTTCAAGTCCAGCGAAATAGGCATCTACCGCGGCTTTCACCTCCTCATCCGTTCAAAATATTTGCCCGTGTAGGGAATAGATGAAAGTCCCATGGAGCTAAGTAATTCGCGTATTTTAGTCATGAAAACGGTAGTGGTGTGAGGGCGGGCATTATCATGATGAAAATGATCTTTTACGCGCTAAACCGGGCCTTTTTCGCGAACTTTTTCGTTTAACATATCCAGAAGATTAGCGTAATATTTGCTATTTATTGTGTACTTCTTTGGAAGGTAATCGACCGTTACAATTCCCTTAGCAACCCAACAACCGACGCTAAAACCTTTCCAGCAGACTGTTGTCATTGCTTTCTTTGAGGCAGAACAATCAGGTTCCGTCCAGTACTTAGCAGTTTCGTTTCTGGAGTATAGTAATGATCCCAAGCTTCGTCAGTGTTGATAAAACTTCACGCAAAATCAATTGAATTCTTCTGAAAACGGTCCAAAGGTTCTTGTGACCGTTGAACGTGCATTAGTTTTCGTATAAATTAATGATATCCTGCAAGAATTCGTAACACTATTTGTTTCTAACATATTTTTTCCGTTGCAATCTTGGTTGATTTATGTGTAAACACGTTTGCTACCGCGGTTGTCAAATAAACCCCGACGAAAAATTTAGTAATATCTCAGTAACACTGTTCAGTGGGAGTGGTATCAAATAACGCAGTAGAATCAGACAAAATAAATGCGAGGTCCTTATTTTACGCAGACATTCTGTACTAATGGGTTCCTTTCCCGGATCACTGGAAACCTTAAACGTTAAGGGTTTGTTTAATATGAGAATGCAAAGGGGGCCTAGACGATCCTACCCAAATATTTTTTTGTTCTATTCTTGTATTGGTTGCTTTTCAAATGTCTCTTTTCGGGATGTGTCGGACAGTTGCGATTTGGTTGCAAAGGCTGAAACCTGAATTATAAATGTTAGCAAAAATCCTGTTTTAGATAATAATCTTTTCGTTGTAATTCGATTTCAGTTTGATCGCAGGTTCAATCCTCATTTTTAAATCACTAAATAATACTAAAAATAATTTTTATTCCAATGTAGGAAATAAAAGCGCAAAATTGTTTTCACTGGTATTAGTGCGAAGTGGATTTATATCTTTATAAGCTTCGTTAACACTTAATTCGTTACAGTAATCTTTACAGTTACGGCAGATAGTGGCAATACATTGATGGTATATTACGTAACGTGTGTTGTAAGAAGCATTTTACGCAGGAATGGAAGGGTAATTCCGTGAGTGCGTAAAATACTTTACAACACGTGTTAGGTACTATACTTTACCAACGACCTACTTCTATTTGTATTAATAATGTTATTATTAATAATACTTTAACAACATCAACAATAAAATATTTTTAATAATTTTATTGTGTAAAATTTAATTACATAATATTAGTTATTATAATAATTGTTTATACTAACAGTACAGTTGTTAAATACAAACGGTAAATCGGTTCGTTTGCTTGTTGAAGCGTAAGAAAGATTTACATTATTAGCTGTGTTTAGTAAATTTTCATTTTCATTTTCATCACTATTACTTGTACCTGCTATAGCAGATGCTATTTTAGATGAATTATTTGTTTGATTATTTAGGGAATTATTCACATAGCCTTCAGCTACGGTCGATGACTGCTATCCGCCGTGTCTTTTTAAATCTAATAGATCGCCAAGCACCAACAAGAATAGTCGCAGACCAGTGCTGGAAACGGTATCCTGTATAAACTACTGCGTCTGGTAGTCCCAGGTATATAGCAATTTGTTTTGATACGTTCCCTATTTTATTAATACAAACACACTGTCTGTTGCATTTTCCGTTCACATAGTTTAGAAAACAAGGTAATTCTGTAGTCTCATTTACTGCAGAGCGAAGGTTAATATATATTTTCATGCTGGGGTAAAAATATTCTGAAATCACAAAAGAATGTTGTCGTTTAGTTTTTGTATCAGGAATTTTAATAACTAGATTTTTTCCTGTATCTTGAACATGCGATGGTTTTATATTACGTAATTATTGTTTTCTGCAGGCACCGCTTAGACCAATTATAAGACACAACCTAAAAGAAAATTAAAATTTACATATCTGTCAGTGTATTGAGCACAATATATTTTACCTTCATAAATAAATATTTATCATCTGGTGCATTTTCTAGCAAATTGTCAATGTTCTCGTTTGTTAAAATTTCTGATTTTTTTAAATCCGTCAGATTTTCTTTTGAGTAGGGCTTGTAATTTGGAATAGCTTGTAATGTTTATATTAATTGTGGTCGTCAACATAGAGTAAAAACATCAAGGTGAAGAAGGCTTCATATTATTTGACAAATCTTAGGAATATGCCATCATAACGTTCTCGAAAAATGAGTTCACGCCGTTTTTTAACCTCCTATCCATGAATTTTTGGTACATATTTTTGTACCGACTCTCAGATTTCGCCGGAAATAAGTTGCGTTTGGCTATTTCTGCGATTTCAGTAATTTTGGGTGGAGTTAAATCTATTTCACTGTCACTCGACATTTTTTTAATTGAACAGAACTTTACACACACAAAAATCAGTTCTAAGGTTAATAAAATGCGACAGTTCTTGACGTTCGTTCGCAGATATCTATCGCGGACTACTTAATTTTGATGGTTTGACGGCTTATACCATATGTAGGCTTACTATTATTATACATCCAGACAGCTAAAAGAAGCGGGTTGAAGGAAACGGAACAAACAATTATATAATTCCAAATAATTGTTAAAATTAAATGCAATTGTATATCTAATCATACAGGGTTTTCCACGGTAGGCGTTCGTTAGAAGTTTATGTGGTTAGAAACAATTTAGAAATCTGAATTTTTGGACTTAAGGGTTATTTAAGATTCTCTTTTATTCTAAAATATTTTCAAGGTCATGCTACTTCCGGTTATACCGGAACATTCTTGACAAAATTTTAGGATGTTTTATAAGGGTTACCTATACCTTTTTTCAACTGTTTCTTAGATATCCTGATTTTTTCAAAAATTTTGAAAGATGTAACCCTATTTTCAACACTGCCTGTCTTACTTATTTCTGAGTGATGGAAAGTGCTTCTGGTGTAGACAGAAGCATAAGAACTATACTTTTGAAATACTCATTGACAATTGATTTATTGCATACATAGTGTTCAAAATTTGATGAACTACTAAACAATTTTCAAAGTTGAAAAACTTTGTTAATTCAAATGTGACACCCTGTATATTATTGGATCAATAGATGCAGCATTTAGTTATGCATCGTTTGGCTATAACATTACCTATACCTATTATCGACAATCTTCTTGTTAATTAATATTTTCTACTTTAATGTGATTTTTGACAGAAACTGAAATGTTTTTCAAAAATAAAATGAACTTAATTCAAACTACACAAATTCTATTTTATTAAAACAATGAAATAAAACAAGAAGATAACAAAATTGAGAGCATAATAACAAATGAAAACATAAAACAATTATTTGAACATAACTAGAAGAAAAGTGATAAAAAGATAAAATGAATCATTACAAATGTTCCACATGACCGCCAATTTGATTTAAGCATTTTATAACTCTATCATATACTCCTTGCGAAATAGATCGCCGAATTTCGTGTGAACACATACTATTGAATGCATTGTGAACACGGTTTAGCAATTCCTCTCTAGTTTGAACTGGTCTAGAGTACACTAATTCTTTTATACGACCCCAGAGGTAAAAGTCCAGGGGCGTCAAATCGGGTGATCTCGGTGGCCAGTTCCAAGGTCCTTGTGGGCCAATCCACTGATCTTCAAACATCAATGTCAACTGTTGGTGTACAGCTATAGTGGAATGTACGGGAGCACCATCCAGCTGATACCAACTGTTTGCCCTGTCACATGCAAGTAGAATATTTAGAAAATCCATAACAAGTCCACGGAGAATTTCAAGATATCTTGCCCCATTCAAATTTTCATCGTACACTTGATATGCCACTCTATTATCCATAACTAAACAAAAAACGTTAAAACTAAATTGGAACTGGTGATTACGTTCTCTTGTTACATGAGGATTATCTTGTGCCCAATAGTGATTATTTCGGCGATTGAAGATTCCTTCTCTACTGAATTTTGATTCATCGGTAAAAATAATGTTGTGAAGAAATCTCGGATATTCGGTCATTTGTACAAGAATAAATTCACAAAAGTTAACTCGTCGTGCCTGAGCACCAAGATGTCCTTGCACAGTTATTACCGAAAAAGGATGAATTTTATACTTCTTTAGTATTCTGTGGATTGATGTTTGTGAAGTATCCAAATCCAGTGCAGCTGCTGTAATTGAAGTTCGTGGATAAGCGCGAAAATAAGCTCACACGTTCACCTCGTTAACTTCATTATCTATTACTGGCTTTAAATGCGTTCGAGTTGCCCTTATACTTCCAGTTGCAATAAATCGAGCTTCAATTCTTGCAAATTTTCCAGGTGTCATTAATGGTAGGTGTGGATACCGTTCGTTAAACAACCTGCATGTTCGCCTAACAATTCGTCCACATTCACCATGCGTGTAAAACAAATTTAATAAATCATTGTTAGAATATTCTTGAATACATTCCATTATAAACAGTATTTAAAAAAAATACTTAAAAATTACAAAATCACTTAAATTGTACTGATTTGACATTAAATCAACAACAATGTTTTAATGCGTGTCAAAATCAATGCTCACTAGATTGCAGTTTTGGAATTTTATCGACTTTTATAAAAAATATGGAGTTATACGAGTTATAAAATGCTTAAATCAAATTGGCGGTCATGTGGAACATTTGTAATGATTCATTTTATCTTTTTTATCACTTTTCTTCTAATTATGTTCAAATAATTGTTTTATGTTTTTCATTTGTTATTGTGCTCTCAATTTTGTTATCTTCTTGTTTTATTTCATTGTTTTAATAAAATAGAATTTGTGTAGTTTGAATTAAGTTCATTTTATTTTTGAAAAACGTTTCAGTTTCTGTCGAAAATCACATTAAAGTAGAAAATATTAATTAACAAGAAAATTGTCGATAATAGGTATAGGTAATGTTATAGCCAAACGATGCATAACTAAATGCTGCATCTATTCATCCAATAATATACAGGGTGTCACATTTGAATTAACAAAGTTTTTCAACTTTGAAAATTGTTTAATAGTTCATCAAATTTTGAACACCATGTATGCAATAAATCAATTGTCAATGAGTATTTCAAAAGTATAGTTCTTATGCTTCTGTCTACTCCAGAAGCACTTTCCATCAGTCAAAAATAAGTAAGACAAGCAGTGTTGAAAATAGGTTACATCTTTCAAAATTTTGAAAAATCAAGATATCTAAGAAACAATTGAAAAAGGTATAGGAAACCCTTATAAGACATCCTAACATTTTGTCAAGAATCCAAAATAAAATAGTATACAGGGTGTTCCACTTAAAATAAGGAAGTTAGTGGCGACTTCCGGTATAACCGGAAGTAACATGACCTTGAAAATATTTTAGAATGAAAGAGAATCTTAAATAACCCTTAGGTCCAAAAATTCAGATTTCTAAATTGTTTCTAACCACATAAACTTCTAATGAACGCCTACCGTGGAAAACCCTGTATATGTAGAATAAAATTCAACGTTTAATATGTAAATAATAAATGTTGAATAAAATGGCAACGTCTATTGACAGTTGCTAAGTGTTGCTAGGGAAGCTGTGCGATTTGTTTTACAGCTGTGCGTTTTCTTTTACCGTGCGTTATAGACATCTTACATTGATTGTCGACTGTGCGTTTTTTACTATTTACAGTAATGGTCGTTGGTAAATTAGTTTAATTCATACTGTACTGTAATTGTCAGTTTTACGTCATACTCTAGTATACTGTAAAACACGTTTTCACGGTATAGTAGCTTTTTACAGTACACTAGGAATTTTACTGTACTCAATTCAAAGGCCACTGCAGAAAAAAATTATTAACAAATTTTTAGAAAATGATACAGAATTAAAATTGAATTGAAAATAAGACAAGGAGAAATTCAACTGAAAAATGAGTTAAGGTCCTTTTGGTATGTTTAAATTAATATTAATGGTACAACTTTCATTTCCATTAATTTAATTAATTAATCTCGAAGTGTCAATATTGTCAAACACGAGCAACATCGACTTCACCATGGAATATTTGCTCCACAAAGAAGTACCACAATATTTTGTAGACTAAAAATTTAAAAAGTTTCATTACAAATACAATTTATACTTAAAATACAAAAAAATACTCACTAAATCATACAAATACGCCAGCATAACATCCTCATCAATTTTTTCTGCATTATGTTGTCGTAGCCATTCACGTAAACACTTCATACCCTTTTTATAACGCTCTTCCGACTTTACGGGAATAAGCTCGGCCGTAGCTTCTCTACATTTTTGTGCAATTTCTTCTGAATGCTGGTGCTTTGTGTTCTCGTTCATTTTAAACTTTTTAACTGTTTGAAAAATGTAAACAAGTCGCCTTAGAAACTACTCAAACTATGCCAACCAGCGGTTTTTTTGTTATAATTCGCGAATGTTTGATTGTTTGGACCACATTTTTGGCTTATTTTAAATATTTAAAATTTTATTTTCAGTATGAAATAAAATACGTTACGCCATTCGTCCGGTGAAAAGATATTACGTACTCATTGCGCAATAAAATTCGGACTCGGCTTCGCCTCGTTCGAATTAATTACTTGTTCGTAGGTAATCTTTTTCACCGGATTTATAACGTAAAATACTATTTTGGCCTCCTGAAACGTAAAATCGACGTTACAATCTTGTGAACGTCAAGTGTAACTTCATTTTTACGCACACTATTGTAAAAACACCGCTATAGTGCGGTAAAATGGTCAGTAAATTGTAAGCTTTCAGAAACATAAAAAAAATATATTAAGTATAAAATAATAAAATATGTTTGAGGAAACTTTACTTTACACCTTTTCTCATGAAATAAATGTCCAAAACAACGTTTTTTTACATTTTTAGTTAAAATTGTAAGGTACCGCCGTCTCTCGATAACTTAAAAGTGATGACGATAATTGACAGGCTTGACAAGAGTTAGTAAAATTTGACATTTTAACAATTTATTATTGTTGGTTATGTTTATCGATATCACCAGTTGTTGAATTTACAAGAAAATAATTTGATACTCTTTTATTCAATACTATTAAACGGATCATTGTTAAGGACAGTTCATTTGTTTATTTAGGTTCTTTATCAAAAACGCAGTTATTGTAATTGTAAACATTTACATTAATAGTACAATTTTCAACATGTGAAAAAAGACCTGGAATTAGCTGAGTGGCATTTTCGCATTTGTTGTCGGCCAAAAATTTAATACAAATCTCTTGCGTTAAGCATACAGTGCTCCTACTAATGAAAAACGAGCCCTGCGGGCTCGTTTTTCAAAAGAAGCTGTCGTACTGTAAAATCCGCTATTAACGCACTCAACTGTAAATAACTATTACATAATTAAATGATTGCGCTATTCAAACCTAAGTAGATAACCTAGTTGTGGTCATTGTAGTCATATTTAAAAAAAAATAAACGTTAATCTCTAAATGTTCAGCAGCAACGGCAAGAAATTGCGCATTCTTTTTCAGCATTATTTGTCAATTTGCTGTTTACAAGTTACGATTTTTATGGTAAATGCAGGTAAATTAATTTATTTTGTACGTACAATAAAATGGCGACTAATAACAAAGCAAAAAAAGCAACTTTGTCTAACTACAATTAGAAAATATTAAATTGCTTTTTATCTAGACTTTTATGGTAGCATTTTGCAATAAAGTAAACGCACACAAAAAAAGACTTGCTTAGAAATACAATATCGTTTGTGTTACCTAATACTACTGTAAAATCGGAAAAATACTTGAATTTAAGAATTAATAAGTATAATTCGGCAATCTTGATGTATTGATCGTCCTTATCAAATTTAATATTTATAACATAACAAATAAACATAAATGCCTAACTGTTCCTAAATAAAACGCAGGAAGTGCAAATATATGCACAAAGGTAGGTACATAAATTTTATAATTTCATAAGGTTACATAAAGTTAACATAAATTTTATAAAGGTACAGTATAAGTTTTATGTCAGCTTAAAATACACTTAAACTCCATAAATTCTAATACAGAAATATAATTCAATAACACTAATAACTAACTTGCTACATAAAGGCAAGTGTACACAATAAATAATTCAACAAGTAGCTTAGATTTTAATGAAAAACATAATCACATGTGGGACGCCACTTCTAGTACACCTTCATAAAGTTTGTTATTGACTTAGTAGCCACCAATAACAGTAATAACATACCGGTCGTTACTTAATGCTTGCTTTATAACACGTAGGTCTTTAAACTGAGGAATAGTCTTTTTATTGACACTGGCAGACAGTGATATTACAACTACATAATTGCCAAAATTATATTGTTTCGGTTTTTTGTACCATTTATCATAATTAAGCTTTATTGCAGTTTTGTGTTTTCACAATATTTTACGTAGATAATTTCAATCACGGTTACCTTCTTCATTTACCAGGGATTAGTTTTAAAGCAAGATTTACATTACCCACCGATTAACTCAAAAGTTTGTACGTGTTTTAGCTATAGATCTGTTTACAGCATTGTTAGGTATAGATTCGTGTCTAGTAATAAAACGACCCACTTACCGGGACTAATTGATACCTTAGTAATCACAAAAGGTGATATATCTATTTAAACGTTCAACCTGTCCATTTAATTTAGGTCTTCCCCTAGTAATATTAATGTATTTGATCTATAATTGAGATAAAAACTGTTCAAACAATTTAGAAGTAAATGTTGATTCAGTCATAATTGTTTTAGGTTTACTCAACATTGTAAAGTACTATGAAAATGTAAACTTTCACCATTATTACACATAATTTAAACACTTTTACGCTTTTAATGGCGTATCTTTTTATATTAGTATTTATAACGATCTATATGTTTCGATAACAATTACACTTATCGTCTTCAGTAGTTGTAAGGTTTCTAAGAATTGTTTAAGATGTTGAATCAATTCTTAAAGATATTACAACCTCTGAAGACAATAATTATATTGTTATCGAATCATATACATTCGTGTAAATACTACTATGAAAATATATCCTCTCCTCTCCCTCTCCCTCTCCCTCTCCCTCTCCCTCTCCCTCTCCCTCCTCTCCCTCTCCTCTCCCTCCTCTCCTCTCTCTCCCTCTCCCTCTCCCTCTCCTCTCCTTCTCTCCTCTCCCTCTCCTCTCCCTCTCCTCTCCTCTCCCTCTCCCTCTCCCTCTCCCTCTCCCTCTCCCTCTCCCTCTCCCTCTCCCTCTCCCTCTCCTCTCCCTCTCCCTCTCCCTCTCCCTCTCCCTCTCCTCTCCCTCTCCTCTCCCTCTCCCTCTCCCTCTCCCTCTCCCTCTCCCTCTCCCTCTCCCTCTCCTCTCCTCTCCCTCTCCCTCTCCTCTCCCTCTCCTCTCCTCTCCCTCTCCCTCTCCCTCTCCCTCTCCCTCTCCCTCTCCCTCTCCCTCTCCCTCTCCCTCTCCTCTCCTCTCCCTCTCCCTCTCCCTCTCCCTCTCCCTCTCCCTCTCCCTCTCCTCTCCCTCTCTCCTCTCCCTCTCCCTCCCTCTCCCTCTCCCTCTCCCTCTCCCTCTCTCTCTCCTCTCCCTCTCTCTCCCTCTCCCTCTCCCTCTCCCTCTCCCTCTCCCTCTCCCTCTCCCTCTCCCTCTCCCTCTCCTCTCCCCTCCTCTCCTCTCCCTCTCCTCTCCCTCTCCTCTCCCTCTCCCTCTCCCTCCTCTCCCTCTCCCTCTCCCTCTCCCTCTCTCCCTCTCCCTCTCCCTCTCCCTCTCCCTCTCCCTCTCCCTCTCCTCTCCCTCTCCCTCTCCCTCCTCCCTCTCCCTCTCCCTCCTCTCCTCTCCCTCTCCCTCTCCTCTCCCTCTCCCTCTCCCTCCTCCCTCTCCCTCTCCTCTCCCTCTCTCCTCTCCCTCTCCCTCTCCCTCTCCCTCTCCCTCTCCCTCTCCCTCTCCCTCTCCCTCTCCCTCTCCCTCTCCCTCCTCTCCCTCTCCCTCTCCCTCTCCTCTCCCTCTCCCTCTCCTCTCCCTCTCCCTCTCCCTCTCCCTCTCCCTCTCCCTCTCCTCTCTCCCTCTCCCTCTCCCTCTCCCTCTCCCTCTCCTCTCCCTCTCCTCTCTCCCTCTCCCTCTCCCTCTCCTCTCTCCCCTCTCCCTCTCCTCTCCCTCTCCCTCTTCTCTCTCCTCTCTTCTCTCCTCTTTCCCTCTCCCTCTGCCTCTCCCTCTCTCCCTCTGCACAC
Source organism: Vesta saturnalis (assembly GCA_036346205.1). Taxonomy (NCBI): domain Eukaryota; kingdom Metazoa; phylum Arthropoda; class Insecta; order Coleoptera; family Lampyridae; genus Vesta; species Vesta saturnalis. The sequence goes on along the minus strand of JARFJB010002314.1, from coordinate 302,793 downwards.
ACGGTGCCATACCCACGCCCACATTAACATCCACAGAGCCGCGCTCGCACCTGCCTCAGCCGCCACTACAACCACAGTCACAGCTACAGCCTGAGCCCTGCCACAGACAGTCACAGCCACAGACACGCTCATGCACGCCGGACCTCACGCGCACATGATCGCATACGAACACACACACGAGCCACAGCAGGCACACGCAAACAAACGCACGCACACGCGGGTACATGGGCCCACCTGCCCGACCGCCGGCCTATATATATATATATATATATATATATATATATATATATATATATATATATATATATATATTATACCTACGTATGTAGATGTAGCTTGGAAGGTAAAATGAATCATTTCGCTTCCGTTTTTTATGACGATTTCTACGGTTTTAGTTCCGAAAAAAAAGTTGATAATTAAGCAATTAAGTCTTATTTTACATCCGTATTTGTTAGCATTGAACACATAAAGTATACTCGATCTTTGATCTGCAGTGCAAGTACAACTATGTATTAGTCCTATTGGCTCCTGTTTAATTGTTTTTAAGTCCTCTTTCCACAAAGTTTAGTGATTAACTCTTCTTGTTTTGGAGCTATCCAATCCTTTGCTATTCTTGCGTCACGTACAAGATTTATGAAAATAACAAAGTTTTAGAATTTGTAGAAATCGACTTTGTCGTTTTTTGAATTAATTACGGCAGTGGCATTATGAAAAGCGTTCTATTTTTAGTAAAACGCATTAAACAGTTTCAGTTGTCATAAAGAAATTAATTTAGTCGTAAAGGATCACATTTTCAACAACGTTGAAAATGCTTAACAGTGGATAAATAAGGGCGATTATTTGAATTTTTCGGGCTACTGCCTTCTAGATTGTAATCGTCTGAGCATCTTCACGGAAGAAGTATTTTATATCTTATTCTTAGTACAAAGTCTAGAAAAGCATCACATGAAAGCATCTTCATTTTATTAATATTTAATTTGTAGATGTTTAGTAATATATACTTCCACATGATTGATATTCACATATTTATTTATAACCTGCATTAAAACTAGCATGTTACATTTTAACGTTGTTTTAACTTAAGCCTAACACTTGGCGTGTCTTAAATTATTTCAGGGTTTTCATTCAACCTAGCCACAGAAATGATGAATTACTGTAACTCAAATAGTCGATTACTACTCTAATAACCTATAGAGTGACCTATCCTACTTGTATTTCTATGCGTCAGTGTAGACATGGTTTTGTGAAATCAACAAAATCATAATATAAAAGTGTCACAAAACCTATTTTGCTGAAAAGAAATTTTCAGGAGTTGCTTCTTACATTGCCTTTTCTGAAAGGATGTTTTAGTAAAGGGGTTATTTTGTCTCAACAAAACATACACATCCGAATTATACGGCATATGACTTTCATTCCATATATTTATTCTCCAAAAAGATAAATATGAAAATATGCTTCAGAAAAACTTTCGTAAATGAAAAAAACATAATTTGAAATTTATTCCCATTTGAATATAATTTTTAATTAAACAACTAAAGCTTTACGAAAATGCAAACGGTCAAATTAAATTAATATTTTTTTTAACAACCTTTGAAATGTAGTATCTATTATAAAAGTTCCAAATGTATCGTTGTAGTTTTAAAGAACTTACGTTTCCTTTAAAAGAGAGATACTGTATTACTATGGGAGGTTTTTCAACATTCTCACGTTATAATGGCAAAATGAAATAAAAGTGGTAGTATGTTGTTGGACGACTATTATGGCATGATTGGCCTGCACCAGAGTAATTATAATGTAATTTACACCACTATAAATTCAAGTTTCAAAATTTATCAAAATTCGCAAATATTTAAATGTCCACTTGTAATTTACTAATCCAAGTTCAAACTGTTACCCAAACTACCTAGGAAAAAAGGTTCAGTACTTTTGTAAGATGGATACGTTCTTTGATTTACAAGGTAAAAGAAGCGTATATTAAAAATAGTTTTCAATGGTCAACCAAATTGTCATAAAATTACCACTGCGGATTTAGTTTGACTCTATTATGAGAACTTTATGAAATTTAAGTCCCTAACGTAACATAACAGTTACGCCATTCCTTTACGGATTAGGCAAAACAATCCCTGTCTCTTGCTTATTTAGAAAACTTTTTCCATGCTTTTCTATCCCTGCATACCTTCCTAGTTTCCGTAAGATTCATACATGGTCTCTGACATACCCCTTTATTTTTAAAACTCCTTATCATCCTTTCTTTTATCATACGTTCTACTTCATTCAGCCAAGTTTTCCGCGGCCTACCAGTTATCTCTAACTTGGGCCATATATATCTGCTTTGTTAATCTTGCGTTGTTCGTTCTTTCAATGTGACCAAACCAACGTAGTGTACTACTTTCATAACTTCCTATCATCGTCTTTTCTTCGCCACACTCCTTCATTATACACTCATTCTTCATCTTATCCATTCTCGTTCTGCCGCATGCACTTCTCAGGAATTTCATGCGCATGGCATTTATTTTGGTTTCATGCTTTTTTTGACATACCCTGTTACAGTCAAAAATAAAATTAACGCGGAAGATAACAGATAATTAGTGGTTTGCCGGCTGTCTCGGTGGGATATAAGGGGTCCTGGGCGTGTTTCTGACTGTAGATCCTTAGGGTAGCTTCGCGTATTGTCAAAAATCGCAAATAAGGGTGAGTCACAATTCGGGTAAAGTAGTGTAAAGGGCGCTAGACTGTTATTAAGACTAATTCGGGAATAATATACCTGAATTCGCGTAGGTAAATAAGCCAAACAGACAAGCACCCACTTAGCTGGTCGCGAACTTTGATATAAAAACAGGCTTCAAAATAACGTCAGAGCTTTAAGTAACACTGAAACGTGTCAATTAGTCAGCTGTTGGGGTCGGCGGCCTTCCTTATCTTAATTTTACGTTACCCTCAAGGCAATTAAATAAAATACGCAAAACACTTACTAAATACAACTAATAAAATTATAGAAAGATAAGCTATACCAAGAAAACTAATTATTTACCAAAACTTTATCGTCAATTTTACGCAAAAAATACCAAGCATAAAATTCAATACGTTGCTAAAAGTACTGTAAATTGTGTTATCTTAAATGACTGTGGGATAAATAAACAACAATGTAAATAGGTAAATCAAATCAGGAATTTGCCATCAGGTCACTTTCATAACAAACAAATGACATTTAATAAATAAAATTAACCTTGGCTTAATTTATCTTTTTACTTGAATTATTTCTTTCAAAAGAAAATAAAATAATCACCAACTTCCATTAACGGATTTTCGCTGGTCGGGAAAAGTTTACAAATAAAGTGTAATTGTGGAATAACATGTGTACTCTTATTCGGAACTAATCTGCAGATTGTGCCCTTTAGTTTTTAAAATTAATTCTTAAAATTCAGATCATTTACGGAAATCAATTTTGCTCCTTTTAATGTTAGCAATCGGGAAATTTAGTAAAAATCAAATTTATTTACAGTTAATTGCGCAAATGAAAGCAGTTCATTAAAATACACAAGGTAACATTGATACGTAAAACCCTCAAAATCAAATAACTACGTTCATTTGCTTAACTTTGTATAATTCGATAAAACAATGTCAATTATAAAACACGAACAAGCACAATAAATATACAACGGTGGTTACCTTTGGAAATGTTCTCTGAATAACCCTCTCCCGTGAACATCGAAAATTGATCTGAATGTGACGTCCTCCTCGATGGAAACTCTCTTAATCGGCAACAATAACAGCAATTCCAAATGACAAATTCATAGACGTTATATTTCTAAGTAATTGACTAACGTTATTCAATTTACATACACGACCTGGTGACATTAACTATTGCATCGGGTAAACTCTTTATACGTAGCACTATGATGAGCTATAGTTATTTATACTTAACCTTCTAATTAAAAATATACTATTTACAATAGTTACTATGTACAGTGAGACTCGGTTTATTAACGACTGATAGCAGAAACACGAAACTAGGGATCGGCACACAGAATTCTTCACCATAAAACATTAAATCCACAAAAGTCATCACAAACTTCGCCAATCAGGAAGCACTCGACGAAGACACTATTCTAATTTCGGAAACGATAAGAAGGTCTTGTTGACCACGATAAAACCACATAAAGTTCCCCAGTCTGGTGAACCTCCAACAAAAACCGCACAAAGCTGAAAGGGACGCGCTGCCCACGATACGTTCGTAAGGTCCGGGTGCATCGTCGGTAAATTCCATGAGACTACCTTCTGCCCCCCAACTTCATTCAATCAAATTAAAATCAAAACTGAAGACACTAAAAAATCCCCCAGTTTACGAAGCTCGGTGGAAGGAACGGAAAAATTACATCCTTTTCTTTAACCCCGCGCTTTCGCATAGAAACTGGATTGACAGTTTTTCAAGTAACTCACGGCATTATCTCACTTTACGGTACACATGTACTTAACTAGGACAAGTTGTAGTTCAGATAAAAAGGAAAGGAAGGAAAGGGCCATGCATTCCCTACCCAAGGGGGAAGACGGGCTGCTCGAGCTTTCCGAGCTCCTTCAGCCACACTCATGGATTCCCAGCATACATACATACATTACGCATATATGCATGGTGGGATAAAGGATGAGTGTGGTCAGGATAGGGTCGGAAGGAACGCAGTTAGGGTTCTGAGGGGAAAAATACCACCCCAGCTTTCGCCTAAGTAGCCATTACCTCCCGAATGCTAAGCAGGTCGTGTCACCAATACGCTACCAGCTCGGTAGTTCAGATAAATATTGCCTTCTCCTATAATGATAATTCTTAACCAAATACGTATTGGTACGATTTACATCGGAAGACTCCTGGCACCCTTTCTCCATTGTGCCGCAATGGACATTAACAGAAAGTTAATACGAAAAACAACTTAGAGTTTTATATCTTGCTTTGCTCTAAACTCTGTTGTAATTACGCTCAATAACAAATTGCGTTATTAATTTTAAATTCTTGGAAAAATTTATGTGATATTTACGATTTGTATTAAATTAATTCTAAAAGAGAAATTCATTTTAAATTCAATACGACAAATTCTAATCCGAAATACAATATAAAGCTTTATACCATTAAAAGCAAAAGATACGTCAATTTAATTTTAAAAGATGTAATTTCCCTCCTTCCACTAACGAAAATTTCTAAAACTTAAAATAACGAGAATAACAATTCTTTGTACTCAACTATTCTAACACTACTGTGTCACAAGTATCACCTGTGAATGAAACATAATTAAATCTTGAATTAACAAGCAAACAGAGAAATCCTATACGTATTAGAGAATTGAAGTTCTAAATTTTTACTTGTAATTAAAAAAAAACCCTAACATCCTCAAATAGCAACCCAAAAAAACAATTTTATATCCATATCTTATATTTCTCAAATTACGTTTACTTCAATCGATATAAAAATTTATTGTTTGAATTTTTTTTAACTGCCATATTCTAAATATCCAAATCCTTAAAAAAAAAATGTTAACCAATTTCAATACTCAATATCTTAACCCTCTGGCACAAAACGTTTTAAATCTTGTGACTTTTAAAACCAAAATTTCGAAAAACGAGAAGAAAAAAGTTATTTTAAAATTTTCACACCCGGAGACAACCCATGACTCACTTCCATACAGTACTGACGGGAGAAAAACACGGCGATATAGATAGCTCGTTTCGCAGCTACGCTCATACTTTTATGCTTCCAGCATTGATCCATCTTCCAATCTCGCAATCCTTTGTACCATCTGCAGTGAACATTCTACCCAGATGTACCAACTCGTCCACTTGTTCCACAATTTCATCATGCAGGGTAAATACTCTACTCCCTTTTCACCCTTCTGATCGAACTAAACTTAATTATTCTTATAATTATAACAATATTTTTAAACGGAAAAGAAACTCCTTTTGGGGCATAAAAATTAACAACTAAGACATGTTTTGAGTAGTAGAAAACAGTTGACATATGCAATTGTGGAGATGAAATATTAATGAGCTTCAAACTATTTTTAAACTTCTTATGAGAACTGCAAAATATATCAAAACACTTAAAATGATTGGCTGTATTGATTGTTCTTCAATGGCCTCAATAACATTAGATAGGCTTTAGTTAGTATTATGATGACTTAAACTAAAAAGTCGCTTACAATTAAATTATTTGAGCAGATTCGGATCATTAATAACACCAGAAAGAAATTTGTGAGCAAAGCAAAGCTTTGAAATAGTTCGTCGTACTAGGGCGGATTAGCAGCAAAACTCCCAGAGTCGTGCATTCCTGGAAAAAAGCATGAAACTTTCAGGAGTTCATCTTTACCTATCAAAGAACGAATTTAGCGCTAGTGGCCATTTTTTTGGGCGCCCAGGGCCTCAGGGCGGCAGGGGCCCCTAAGCATTGAAGATATCGAGGTTTTCGCAAACTATCGTGTTTTTCGACTCTAAAATATCACCTTAATTGTTAATATTTTGCTACATTCGCTATTTTACTCTCAAAATTAAAAAATTTACCATGTCGATTATTTACTTGACTCTTCAAAATTTGCAAAAAGCCATCTAGATCGAGAGACTCGTCACTTGTACTGCTTAAGAGTTTTTAGAGTATTACAAATTTGATCTACATGATCCAACCATCTTAATTTAAATTTTGGCAAAAACATAGTTGCTAGTATATATTGTTTAGAGTTTGGATGGTTTAAATCTAATATTTCACCAAAGCGTTTTGTAATTCCCTCCAAAACTGACATCTTTAAAGGCTTGCAGTGAACTAAATGGGTAAGTGAATTTAAACTCCGTTGTATTTGTATTAACGAGGGTAAAACATACCTAAGAAAACAGGTATTTTCACCTTGTAATATATAATACCCTTAGCTAGAGATTCAATAACTGTTCACTCTACACAAGTGACTGGAAGGGACCGACGTGAGATTGACATGAAATTTTCAATTTCAATCTATTTTACTTAAAAATTCTCAGAAACAAACGTGCAATATTGAAATACCGAAACCAACTGAGCTACAAAACCACAAAAGACAAAACATACACATGCACGTTCCAAAACATAAACAAAGTGGAAATGCAATAAACGCTTAACAAACTCATCTCTAAGGTGTTTGAGTCATATCGCATTCGTATAGTACGTCGACTCGCGACCGGACAAAACGCATGGTTTTCAATTTTTTAACTGTTCCCAAACGCATGAATTTTTCTTTTTAATTCTGTATGAACCCTTGCATCTTCAGTTTGTCACGTTTACGGACAGTCTGCTCGTCAGTTACCGTATATTTGTTTTATTTTCGGTGCATAACTGGGTTCGGTAGTTTAGAAATAAAGTGCGAAAAGAAAGTGTAAATTGTGAAGAAAAAACGAGTTATCATGTAAAGGGAAGTGTTTGTGTGACGTTTTTCTTTTAATTTAGACTTAACTTAACTTAACCTTCACGCCATTCCCTTGCGGGGTAGGCAAAAGAATCCCTGCCTCTTATTTATTTTTTATTCACAATCTTTCTCCATGCTTCTATATCTCCGCATACCTCCCTAGCTTCCCCAAGGTTCATACATTGTCTCTGATATGCCCTTTTATTTTTAAAACTCCTTATCTTTCTTTTCTTTATCATACATTCTACTGCATCAGCCAAGTTTTAGGCGGCCTACCAGACTTGGCCTTTCTCTAACCTCACCCACATATATTTGCTTCGTTAATCCTGCGTTGTTCATTCTCAATGTGACCAAACCAACGTAATGTACTACTTTTATATCTATCCAATCTATCGTCTTTTCCATGCCACACTCCGTGTGCATTCATTCTTTATCTTGTCCCTTCTCGTTTTACCACATGCGATTCTCAGGAATCTCATACACACGGCATTTAATTTTCTTTCGTGTTTTTTTTGACATACACATATCTCAATTCCATACAGTACTGACGGGACAAACACGCCATTATAGATTGCTCGTTTGGCAGCTAGGCTAATGCTTTCGTTTCTCACTATTATCCATATCCTTCCAATCACTTTCCTTCCAGCATTGACCCTTCTCTGCATTTAACATTCTACCGAGATATACCAGCTCGTCCACTTGCTCCACAATTTCATCCTGCAGAGTAAATACTCTACTCTCGTTTCCACCTTCCCAATTCAACACCACAATCTTAGTTTGTTCACGTTCACTTTTAGGTACATGCACTCACAGACAGTATCAAACTTCCTCAGAGCGGTTTGTAGCTCATCCGCACCGTCACTTCATAAGACTGTATCGTCTGCATACACCAGAAGTCGTACATTTACGTCACCAACCATTACACCATTTGTATCGGTACATGCTTGTCTAACACATTTATCCATGTATACATTGAACAAACACGGTGACATCACATAGCTTTGTCGCACTCCTTGCTCAATATTAAAGTATTCACTCGCACCTCCTCTTACCCTAACACATGCCCGATTGCCGTTATGTACTGTCCTTATTCCTTTTATTAGACCTTTATTTAAGCTATATTCATTTAATATTTCCCACAGTTTCTCCCTATTCACTCTGTCGTATGCTTTCTCCAGATCTACAAACGCACAGTACAGCTTCCTTTTACCCTTAAACACATCTGATCGACACATCCTCTTCCTGGCATGAAGCCACCGTGCTCATACCAACTCTTAGTTTGGGTAGTTTCTAGTACTTTATCAATCAGAAATCTTCCAAATACTTTACCAGGTACGCTGAGCAAATTTATTGCTCTGTAGTTCTTGCAATTACTTTTGTTCCCCTTCCTTATACAGTGGTACAATGATCACGCTCTTCCAATCCCTCGCCACTTTTCCACACATAAGGCATACATTGAATAATTCACACAATCTTCGTATAAGCTTTGCACCCCCATACTTTAGCATTTCACCAGTGATTTCATCTACGCCTGCTCCTTGCCGTTTTTCAACCTTCCTACCGTTTTCTCTACCTCATTTATCCCAATACCCTAAGTTTCATTCACCATTCCTTCTACATTCTCCTTATTTAACCCTTCAGTCTTCTTTTACTCACTACTATACAGCTTTCCGAAATATTCTTGACAGCATTTCCTCACTTCACAAGCGTTTTGTTTTGGGCCACGTTTTGTATTTTCGACCCATTTCCAAAAAAGTTTTTTGTTTCTCTCAAAGTCATTCGCATTTTCTCTCCTTCCACAACCATCACTTCCTTTTTACTTATTCTCACTGCCACCGCTTCATTGTTTCTTAATCTGTACACCTCATACAATCGCTTTTTCTCAGTCTCATTTCCATCTTTTTTCTTACATACTGCCTTTTTTACCGACTCATTCCACCAAGCACATTTTTTTTGTCCACCTGCAGTCGCTCTTCCACATATCCGCACTGTACAATTGACCACACAGTTTTTAAAGCTTATCCATGCACTTTCAACGTCAGTGTCTTTTATTTATTCGTTCCACACTGTTTCATTCACATTCAACTCTTTACTCACAGCAGCTGCGTATTTCATTCTTGCTCTATTATCCACTAGTTTATCTACCCTAATTCTGGACGTTCGCACGTTTGGTTTCCTTCTCCAGACCCAGTTTTGTCCTAAACACTTCTCGATATAACCAAAAAGTGGTCCGATCCACACTCCGATCTGCGCATATTGCTTTTGTGTCTTTCACCAAGTTTCTAAGCCGTTCATCATACACTATTAAGTGTATCATACTTTTAGATTCACCTCTTTTCAATGTTAACATATGCACGTTTTTACGTTTAAACCACGTATTGTATACAAACAGGCTTCTTCCCACGCAGATGTTCACCAGGCGTTCACCATTCTTATTGACTCTTTGGTCTCCGAACTTTCCTAGATTCCCCACCATCATCACTCTTTTGTTTGGCTTACATAATTCAACACGTTCTTTACTTAATTCCAGAAGTTCTCACGCTCCTGGTCTCTTTCTCCATTGTCCGGTGCATAGCATGCAATAAGAAAAATTCTTCGAAACTTCATTTTCATTCTAACCCATATTACCCGGGGAGACACCAATTCGTACTGTTTAACACATTTTTCGCTGTTTCACTTACGATCACCTCAACTCCTTTTGCGCCATGCACTTCAGCTTCAACTGCTGACCATAGTGGTAGGCTGCCATCCTCCATCTCCATAGCACCCTTTCCTTTGAGTTTTGTCTCCGATACACACATAATATTAAAGTGTCTTTCGTACATTACATTCGCAATTTCATATTCTTTACCATGAATACCTCTAAAATTCCATGTACCTACTCGCCACTAATTCCTTGCACAGTCGTCAGCAACGTGGCCTGTCTGTTTCGACCTTAACCGCCCCTTGTCGCCAAGTCGATCCGAGGCAAATGTATTGTTCTCTTGAGTAACACCTTAGCGAGCAGACCAGTTACTGGCCAAATCATGCCCCGGACGATGTACCATTCCCTACTAACGGTATCGTCCTACTACCGGACAGTTATATGTCTACTACCTCGACACGAAAGGAAGTCAGAAGTAGAAATATAGACAGAGGAAAGAAAGACATTAATAATAGAGTGTATGATTACTGTGTGGATATTTAAATCTACATATACAGATACATTTTTCACTTAAATACCCTTCAATCCCATCACGTTTCAACCAGATTGCTCCCTACGCGATTCCTGACTCTCGCGCCTGTCACCGGATGCTGTTATTTATTTGCGACCAAATAATTCAATTATTTTTAATGTAGCTTTCTGAGCTATAATTATTTCTTTCTTTGTTATTTAATGTAATATTTATTTATCAAATCTGTTCTATTATCGTCGCAAACTGTGACAACTTAAACGTTTCCATTCTCTACGTTTTTTTTAATTCAATTGAATGGTAACAACAAATACAAACAATTGTTTACTTTAGGATTCATTAATTACAATTAAGATCAAACATAGTAACAAAGGTAAAAATTAGCTTAAATTTTGGATTTGCAGTCAAGGAAAAGTATTGTATGTAACACACTTATAATTAAACCTAGAATCACATATAGCACCAAAAACAAAAATTGGATCATCCTTCAAATTTGAAAACAGAAAAAAATGTTCAACAATTTACCACCTAATACGGATCTGCCCTGTATAGTCGCATCTTTGTATTTTTATTTAACAACAGTCTATTATTATTTTTGCTTATTAGTAATATTCAACCCGATAGAATCTATTAAGTACCTTTCTACTTGTGTTCAGTCTAGATTCCCTAACGCGACTTGCTATCATTTATTTGATAAAAGAAATTATTTAATTACTTTCATTTAGAACTTCGATTACGAATTAGAGTCATTATTTGTTTATTTTATTTATTTATTGGCTTTTTTTTTACTTTGGATTATGGATTTGATCTAGTTATTTATTTTTATCATTTAAGCTAATAAAACAGTTCCCATGACAATGCTTACGTCTGGATTTGTTATAGACAGGGGTTCATTATTAGGATGAATAAAATAAGCTATTTTTTATGATATGATGTTTACCTGTTTCAGTTCAATCCTTAAAAAAGGAAAGAAAAGGGTGGTATTTATTTACGCTTTAAGTTTACTTTACAATTTTACCGGTTTTAACAATCACATCTGGCATGGGTTTAAAAGAGCCGTACCTCTTTGTAGAAATTCAATACTACAGCAATCCTAAAAGTTATTTTCGCGCCTATTTCAACTAAAGAGCCATTTAAACGTCACAGAATTTCTACTGGTTAGATTATTATTATCTTCGTTTATTATTAATATTGAAACTGCCGGGTATAAAGATCTGTTCAAAAGCTTACCCTTATTTTATTGATTTAGAAGTTGTCATTTTAATACGTATTTGTTTCACTTAAACACATCCTATCTTAAACACATCCTATCTATAATTTAGAGATTTTAAAAAACTGATCTTAATCTAAAAAATTCTGAATTTTGCTTGTAATTTGTGGTGAAGTTATAACCGTTCAGAAAACTATCGCCAGAAGACACACTTTTTGAGCTTGCGAGCCTAGCAGGCAAGCTCCATGTAATTTAACGATACATTTCGATACATATTAGATATGTTACTACAAGCAGGCTTGTTTGAAAATTCTACTACTTAATTGGTAATTACACATAAAGAAATAAGAATGGATAAAAAATTTGTCATTACTAGTATTTGTGATCCGCCGTAAAAAAAAACAAGCTGTTATAAATTGGGAATTGTGTAGATTTTGCGTGCAAGAATCTACTGAATCTTTAATGTGCCCTGCTCGTTTGGAAGAAGAGGGCCAAATGTTCGCCAAATGACATAGATATTGAAGCATTAAGCGGCGATTCGTCTTTGGTGAAAAATTTGGCTAATAATAAGGCAAAATTTCACAAAAGTTGACGTGCTAACTTTACACAATACAAATTAAATCACTATTAAATAGTTTGCCGCGTCGTAGACCCAAAAATGAGGCACCTGGTTTAGTTCATTTCACCCGATCTCAAGAACTGACGGAAAGTAAAAAAACTACGTGTCTGTATTGCGAGACTGAGGAAGGAAGTTTGCATGCAGTCGAAACGAAGGAACTATCTGATAAAATTAACTCATTTGCCGCGATCTTGCAAGATCGAAAAATCTTCGCAAAAATTAGCGAAGGTGATGCAATAGCATCAATTGAAGCTAAATACCATTTGGAATGCTTAAATCGGTTTTGCAATCGGAAACGCTCAGCTGATATCCAATGTGATTCAGATGATGACATATTTGTTGTCGCATTTTCTGAGTTGAAATTCTTTATTCAAGAAGCTATTTTTGAGAAGAAGACGTTTCCCCTGTTTTTAATTTGAAAGAACTAACAACATTACGTGAAAATCGGTTATAACAGCTTACCGGTGAGAAAGCAGCCGTATATTCGACTCGAGTGAAAAACATGTTTTTAAATGCGTATCCTAAGTTAAGTGCCTTCAAACAAGGTCGTGATGTTGGTTCAACTGTGAAGAAAAACGTTGGAGAGGCTATGCGTGAAGCTTACAAATTTGATGATGAAGCTGATTTGATTACTGTAGGAAAGCTTGTATGAAAATACAAGCTTTTGAAACTCAGTCTGTTAAAGTTTGTTCTTTAGATGGAGGTCGCAAGCTACGTGTGGCCCTCCATTGCTCTTATAACTTATTAAGATGTTATTGGACGGTCCCACAGCCAATAGCAGGCTGAAAATCATGGAAGGCAAGAAGCTTTGACTATCGCTCAACTAATTCATTTTATATGAAAGTGAAAGCACCCATTGGTTCAGGCCCTTCGCGGAATACGCATTCTATAGAAACTCCCTTCCATGTATACTTACCATTGATGCTTCACTCCAAGACAACAAAAAGAGATTTGGTAGAAAAAGTTCATAAATTTGGCATTCGCCTATCGTATCAAATTTCTTCAGCTCTAAGGCAGTCCGCCGGCGATCATTTTCTGAAGACAGATGGTGTATATTCTCCGTACTTACAAAAAAGAATTTTTGTCACTGGTGCTCTAGATAATATTGATGCCAATACCTCTTCCACCACTGCTATTAGCTCGTTTCACGGTACAGCGATATCTCTTCAGCAACATCGTGATGAGGACGCACGAATCAATGACCTAAACGTGACTATTAAAGGAGACACTACTTCTAAAAAAGTACCTAAATTGCCTGCCATTTAACAACGGTAGCTCCCCCCTTCCTTAAAAAGGGGACACGGCTTTGCTTTCTAAGCAAACTGTCTTTTATTAACATTAATTAAGATAATGTGTGTTTACGAGAAACAGAAAAATGGCTTCAACAAGTTGAGTCATAAATTTTAAGGGATGCAAATCCACCAAAAAATATTTCTTGGGGTCTTATAATTCCAAGGTTTTGCATGAAAGCAACACAGTAGTTCAGCATAAAACAAAATGTGAGTTATTACCAATGTTCCAAGAAGCGGCGGACTTTCCCGCGATGATCGCTCATGCGATGAAAATTTTAATAGAAACTACGAACTAATTGAATGAAGGACAAGTACCTGTAATGACTTGTGATAACCCTCTTTATGCAATTGATAAACAAATACTGTGGGCGCTGTCCGAAAAATATGGTGAGGATAAACTTGTTGTCATGCTGGGCATATTGGAAAGGCGATTTTGTGTTTCCTTGGGGACCTTTCAGATGGAAGTGGTTGGGTTAAGTACCTTATTGAAGCTGAAATAACAACTTCTGGCCGTGCTCAGTCGTATATTCAAGTTCATCATATAACAAGAACTAGGTATGCTCATCAAGTGACAGTGTGTGCTTTACTTGTTTTGAGGAAACAAGCTTATTCCAATTACGTTTTTGATTTCAAGGAGGAAAGAAGATCAGCTCCTCTCATTTGATGAATGGGTAAAACTTGTTACAATTCCAGTCCTAAATTTGCATTTTGGAGCATTGTTATGAAGTTGGAGTATTGTTTCTCGAATTTCTCACATCAATTCGAAGCTCCAACTTTCAACTTGACATTAAATCTTTGACTAACTTGTCTCCTTGGTGCTTTTATTTCAATCACTTTAATTACGCCAGGTGACTGCCGATTCATCTTTGCGACATGGAAAACTTAAAAAGTATTGCATCCTTCCTTATACTCTGAATTTTCCAATATTTCTGGGCGAAAATTTTCAGCAATGGCTTTACATCAAGCCCATGAGCAATGTAATTCTAGAGTCAAGGGTGATGGAGGTGCAGTCGGTTTGAACGAAAATCCCGACGCTCTCCTGCTTTGGATGATTGGTGGTCCTGAAGTAGTAAGAGTTATTCAGGAGTCCGGACATGGTTTTAATAAACTTTCAAGGGATTGTGATGAGCGTAAAGACCACCGCGAATCCTCAGTTCGAAGTCAACATTCATTCTTCGATCATGTCCAGACTTTGGCAAAAACCATTGAAAATGGAGGAAACCCGTTTGAAACAGGCCTGCCTGAACTTCAAAATTTGCATAACAATCTCATCCTTTCTGAAATAGGAGTTGCCAAACTAGAAGCTTTACGAGATCATGGAAAGCGCGAATTCGAAACATTTGTCCGAAACAGAGCACTTTCCATAAAAAGTACTCAAATTGATGCCAGTTTGTTTTCAAGACTTTACATTGTATGCCAGCAGCGAGGATCTTATTTAAATGACTTTTTCAGTCACCAAAATTAGCCGTATCCCCCTTCGTTGTCGGACTTCGGGCAGATAAGAAAAACGTCATATTGGATGGACCTGCGGCTGTACACATGATTCCCCCTGGGGATTCCAAGACCTATATTGATTACATCGAGAAATTTTCAGATGTCATTCTCAACGAATGGAAAGATGTGAGCCGAATTGACATAGTATGGGATGAATATCGTGAAAATAGTTTAAAAGCGGAGACAAGATTAAACATAGGCTCAGGAGTACGGCGAAAAGTTTGTCTTTCGACACCCGTTCCACGGAACTGGCATCATTTTTTACGCAACTGCGAAAACAAGAAAGAACTGTTTGCTTTAATTGCAGAAAAAATGTCAATCGGGATGGCATTGATGAAATAATTTCAACTGTGGGGCGTAATACTCGGTGTAACAAACCCATTTGCACACACGAAAATCTTCATCCATTCAATGACGAGGAGGCGGACATAAGTCTTGTATTACACGCAAAAGAAGCAAGCCAAGCTGGTCATAAATCGGTTATTATAGAACAGTCGACACTGATGTGATTGTAATCTTACTAGCAGCTTTTGAAAAGCTCAACTTAGAAACTCTCTGGGTAGCTTTCTAAACGGCAAGAATTTTGAATTCATTCCAATCTATCAAATTTACAGCCAAATCGGAGCTGAAAAAGCTGCAGGCCTTCCATTTTTTCTCGCTCTAACTGGTTGTTCCACGATATCCTCATTTAATGATCACGTAAAAAAGACAACTTCTTTCAACAACTTCTCGGATACTATGTCATCATTCCAAGTGCTTTCAAATATGCCCGTCGATGTCAAAATTGTCATGAATGATATTGAATGCTTTTAACACTAATGTACGACAAAACATCTTCACAGATGTCGATCAACTAATCCCAAAAGGAGCTTTTCACAAAAAAGATCGATTTTTTGTTAAGTTACCCCCTAAGCCGCCTTATATCAACATGTCTTGAGGTGTACATGCCAAGCAGGCTACTGTTGCGGGCAGTATCTAGACCGGAAATAGCATTTACCCGATCCAAGTTTATGGGGTTGGTCTGAAAGTAGTAACGTGGAATGGGAACCATCGTGGCCCTCCCTTCCTGAAGCATCCATTGCTTGCCGAAAACTCATAAGTTGCTGGTGCAAAAACTGAAGTACGAAACGATGCAAGCGTAAGAAGGCATTGTTAAAATGCACGATGCTGTGTAAGTCCGAAGACTGTGAAAACGGCTACGATAGGAGCGCAGAGATTGCAGAGATAGGCAGTGACAATGAAGACCTAAACGGGGATGAATTTCAACTTGATGGCGTAGAAGAGGATGAAAACTAAATTATACTAAGCATTGATGACAACTTTTGGTGAGGGTTTTTTTTATCTCTCCTCAAAAATTTAGTGTATGTCTCGTAGATATGGGCGGTGGTGGTTGCGGGGGGGGGGGGGGAGCTACAAGTGTTTAAATAATTTTCTCGGTGTTCATCCATGTTTTTGGGATTACAGGTTTGCGTCATCAGAAAGTGATATCGCGTAACGTGCGTGCGCACCCGTGATGTAGCCGCCGGTCGGCGGAAACTTCAGATCCACCCTTCAATCTAGTTTTGGATATGTGATGTGTTTGATAAACACAATTGGATAAAAATCTGCAGAACATTGAACTTACGGGTGAAAAATTCAATTAAATCTTAATTATACACAAGCAAAGCTAAGGCTTGATTTGAGCCCCTACCGCCTCTCCATGAGTCACTGGGGCTCGATTTTGGGTACGTTTGGTAAATTTACTATTTTCAATGGTTAAATAGCAAATTTAGTACAATACTGATGATTTCGGTTATATTTTACGGTCTAATAACATTATAATTTGCGGGAAACCCGCTATTTTCAATGTTTAGGCCCCCGAGGCCCCGGAGGCCTAAAAAATGGGCACCAGGGCTAAATACGTTCTTTATAGGGAAAGATGAATTCCTGAAAGTTTAATGCTTTTTTCCAGAAATACATGATTGTTATGCTCTTCCGCCCTACAATCGGTTTTCCAATCTCAAATTGGGACTATAATTGGAGTGTATAAATGTAAAATCATTCTTATACGAAAGTATTTTAAAATTTTCGTTGTAAATTTTCAACCATTTTAATCTGTGTAATATAATGAGGAGACCCGATGATACTTGCCTATTCAAGTAAATCTGATTAGAGAAAAAAAAACAGAATTTTTAGACTATTAGCTGTAAAGTATTTACTGTGTCTATAAAGCAGACTAAGTAGTTAGACACATAATTATTCCGGTCTACTCGTTGAATTCGGTTAGATTAAAACGAACTTATCTAATTGATGATTGGTGAATGAAAGCCATAAGCATTTAATTTGGCACATAATATAGTGTTACGGTATAAAGTAGCAGTAAAATGAAATAACAGGTAAAATTGGATTTTTCTCGACTACTTAGTGGTCGGGGTGGGGTCGGTGTATTAAATTTTGAGCTCAATAGGATAGCTTACCATAAATAAGTCAAAATAGGGGTTGAAATTGACATAAAAACCGAAAAGGGTGCAAGGGTATTAGAAATAACAGAATCAGGGTTGAAATGTCTAATTACAGCAGTTCACAGCTTGCATAAATACTCAAATAGCTCGCTTACCTGAACATAATCGTAGGTGGTTCTGGGACCAGGCGACAAGTAATATCGCACGCTTCTCTAAAATAATTTTGTGACGCAAAACAATCAATAGCTAATCTGATCAAAAAACAATAATTCTGTTGTTACTTGTTACGTTACTTTACTCAATAATTCCTAATTTTCAACAACTTTTCACTTCAAAAAAAAAGAATTCACTTTAATGCGATTTACAACCACTTATTCCTTAGCTTTGGAACAGTCCCTTTGTTATACAGGCACCTCGGAAAGACCCCAGAGGATGCACTCTGCGGCAACGTCGGCGAGATGATTGATGTCGTAACTACGCTCGATTACTCTTCCTTGTGAAGGAAAGCAGTGCGTCGATTCCAAGTACCAAGTTGCGGTTGATTTCTATCCCAATGAGTTGTACGGTACACTACAGTCTATATTTACACGTTATTTGTTAACTTTGCTTGATACTTATTATTCTTCTTTAACTGTACACAAAACCTTAATTATTTACAGCGAGTTATTCGTTACCGGCAAACGGTGAAAACAACTGTTTTGAATTTAGGAACAAACGTTTGATTTCTTCCACATAAAAGCCATAACTACCCTAAAGAACAGTGAAAGCACTAGGTAAGGAAACAGTTAACGCCTTCTTGGATTTTTGACAAAGTCCCTTTGGACAAACTGCACTTAACGATAAATCAATCTCGCGATAGTTGAACGACTCAATATGATCACTTCAAGGTTATTCGGGGATGATGCTCTTACTAACGGAAGTTCTTTCAACACGGATTATGGATAACGTCGTTGCGCGGTAATTCACTCGTTGTCGTAACGGTAACTTGTTAACGCCTCTGCGTCTATACTAGGTCTGACTCGTAAATAATTCATTCGTCGCCGCATTGGATTTTTACATCTAACCTTAAAAAATATTACTTAAATTTACTAAATACACCTCGTAACCGCGGGCCTTATCTATGCAATCGATATCCTGTAAATTAAAGATGTTTTAGCAACGCTGGAGCTTAATGCTTCGTACCTAAAAGTTAAACTCTGCTTAAGACCAAAATTTTACTGAAAAGAAAAGGCGACAGTTTGACGGGTACACTTTAAATTTGCCAACGATGCTCAATACAAAGAAATAATTTATAATCAATTTAATTTTATAAAACGTAATTTCCCATTCAACAAACGAAAATTTCTAAAACATACAATAAGGAAAATACTATTATTTACAAAGAAACTAATTAATTCCTTCCCTCAAATTAGTAAAAGGGTTTCACTAATAATCTTAAATTAAATTTCCACCTAAATTTGATAAACAACCGGAACTTTATTTTTGGTTTTCAAAAAAAGGAGATTCTAAATGCGATTACTATTTGTAAAAATTCTGAAACCTTTCAAATACGTGAAATTGTGTGAATTTATATTACATTTCAGATGTACGGTGTTAAAAAAGTAAGTTCTAATTTGGGAATTAACGGCAAATATTTGATAAAGGCACGGCAAAGTGACAATAGCATGAGACACTTTATACAGGCTTTAGAGAAGTCCCTGTAAATAGTATCAACTTGATAACCACTCTCTAAAGACTGTGTTAAATATGTATGATAGTGAAATACATTTGCGACAGTTACTTTTCTATTAAAAAAGCCATGCTGTTCGTCAATAAATATACCTTTACTTATCCAGAACACTTGTTTAGGTACGATATCATCCAAAATTCTAGCAAACCATGATTGGATAGACACACAACGATAGTTCTCGATGCAATCTAGTTGATCAGCCTTAAATATCGGAGTGATAAAGCTACCCTTCCAAATATCTGGTACTACTTCTTCACGTAATGATGATGAATATAATATATGTAGAGATTTAGTAAGTGTATAAGCACAAGATGCTAAAAAGTAGCCAGCAATGAGGTCGGGACTATAATTAGATTTGTTTTTTAAGCTTAATAACAGAGTAAGAATGTTACTAACGGCTACACTTAAGGTACTGTAGTTAACTTATCCTGAAATATTGCAAATATTGCGTATAAACTGTCATTCCATCGCATAGAATGAGGTATATTTAATTGCTTTGAGTCACGTATTATTGACCAAAAGCGATTAGGATTAGTCGAAATACAAGAACATAAAATAATTCTTCCCACTTAAAAAACAATTTTTTAAGGTAGGCACTTTAAAAAATTGTTCTTCAAGTTTTAAATTATCTACTTTAGCTGAAATAGGGTTATTAAATTTATAAGCGATGTGGTGATAAGAGTTGTGTAACAGTAGATCAACAGCAGGTATAGGTCTTAAGTTGTAAAAGTCCAAAAAGATGCCACGATTATTTGGAGTTCCGTTAATCCGCCTCATATTTCAGAAATTGTAAGTATTAAAAATTAATCGACCTACTGGGCGCAGAGATCCCAATTTAGAAATGTCGTTAGATTGAGAACACCGATTACATGTAGGCAAGTTATGATCACCACAGACAACAAACGGTATCCTAGGTAGTTCTTCAATTGTGTCACAATGCAGTTAGTAAAGTTTACTGTAAGATGCAGGTGGAGTATAGAGGGCACCGATAATGTACTTTTGCCGGCCAGATTCAATAAGAACGTATAATTGCTCCACATTATTTATTTCTATAGATAACACTTTAGATTTCAGTTTTGTGTTGACAGCTGTAAGAACCCCACCTTACTTGAGTGAGATGGGCGGTCGCGTCTGTACACATTAACATTATTGAATTGTAGTTTATTATTTGTAATGGAGGTGTCGAGCCACGTTTCAATTAAAATGGTAAGATCGTATACACAGGACGCCATATTTAAAGCAGCGTCATTAGTTTGGAACGAATACCCCCCACATTATGAAAGTTGGAGCTTTGAATGGATATGACTGGGAACTTTGTTGTATATAATTGTTGGAACATCGTTTATAAATCGTAAAGATCATTCTTACGTCTTATAGTCAGACATTACTGACCCATTATAATATAATACAATATAATGTACAAAATATCAAATAAAATGACCCAGCAAAATGATTTTCTAGCGAGGCAAATCGCATATTTTACTTAATTTAAACAATAGATACAAAAAAGGAACACGTTTCTACAACTATATTTAAACGGAATTTTTAACCGAACACTTTGATGTAGATGAATGCGGTTTTCTTTAAAATGTTCCTTAGGATACTACTAGTAACTATGGCTACTAACACGCAAACGATTGTGCATAAAAATAAGCGGTTTTTGGCGCATATTACAATGTGATGAACCAATATCCAATAAGTGGATGTCACGCATTTTTTGATGGTTACACGGATTTTGAGCAGATATATCACAATCGTTATTTATCCAAAGATTTCAGTGGAGAATGAAATGGAGTGGTATTGGGCTTGGATCTCAGTTTAAACTTCCAAAAATTGTGAGGGGATTAAAAGGGAAGGGAATTTTTAAACGAAACCCTCATACCCTCTAACCTCTTATAATTCCGAAACGGTCATGCAACTACTCATTGGAAAACTCCCGACAAATCGCATCAAATCGTAACCCTGCGGACATCCATCTCACGGTGATGGCACTCTAATGAAAAACCTCGACGAAAGGGCTAATTTTTCATCAACTTCTACCCTATCCGGCCAGATCGGTGATAATTCCGAAATGTTAAAAAGGTAGATATGTCGTGCGACCACTCGTTGGAAAGTTCTCACCCCCCACGCAGTGAAAAGGCTTAAAATTATTTTGTTTGATTTGGCCTGCAGACTAAACGAGGAAGAAGTATCTCTCCACAAACTCTTATCTCTTGCAACCACTCATTGGAAAGCTCTCAATACGTCGAATTTGTGTCACTTTAACCATCCTCCGGCCACTCTTTTCGCGGAGGGAATAAAAGTTAAAGTTTTCTCGACGACTTTGCCATTCTCACAAAATTTGAGCGGGGAATTTTTCAAAACGCTAATGAAGAGTTTCTACGCAAACACAAATCAACCTCTTGTACCCTTCTATTAGCGAAATCACTTATAACTCCGAATCAGTAGATCGTAAGAATACCATGTCATGCGTCATTTCGTCTATGACCTTTTTTGTAGAGAATTTTATGTCGGAGTTCCTTTGTAGCGCACTATTTTGTCGTCGCACTCTAATTTATATACTAATGAAACAAATTTATCATGCATAAAGAAAGACAATTAATGAATAACCGAAAGACTTGTCATATCGCTTAATTCTAAGAGACGCTGCCTTGTGAAGCTTTCAAGGAATTCCCAAAAGTCGTTCAACACAAACTGCTAAATTCAGTTTTTGGGGTAGTTGAAACATGTTGTCTAATTTAATTGTGACAAAATGAGCAGGTCTATTTATTTGGATAGATAACATGTGGTACAATGATAGGCAATGATCCGATTATTGTGCATCCCTTCTAGCATAGGTTTTGATTATTGATCCTAGTTTAACAACTAATTTATATATCAAGTTTACGGATTTAAATTGGACCCATGTTGGTAACTCTACAAATACTTACAAGTACTTATACATACGTTTATACTAAACATGCACAAATACATAAATTAGTGTGTTCGCAAGTATAGTTAAACTGCTGTAAAGAGTAAGGTTAATCAATATCTAGATATGTTTTCACGTACATATCAGAAGTAAAGTTAAAATCTACCTTTTAGCTGAGGTTCCATCAAAGGATAAAAAAGCAACAATCTAGTCAATAAACAAATTGAAACAAATGAGGTCTTGATGAGGAACTCATTAGTGCGTCACAACATTTTTTATAAAACCCGCTTTCTAAAAAGAGAATATGTCACAAATTAATAATGTAGAAATATATTAATTACCTAGTTATATTAAAACACTAAAATCTTGATAATACCCATTACGGGAAGGATAACAAAAAATTTAAAACCATATTGAAATATTGGAGTGAATCGTCAAACACGATAAATTAATCCATCTATAAAGTTTTTGATTTAAAAAAAAATTATTAAAATTAGGTGTAAAACAACCCATGTGGTCGACTTCTAAATAAGGTTATGTAGATTAACATTCCAAAACCATTGTGCTAAAAATTATATTCTGAAACGAGCGCACTTGTGAAATAATACTTACGGGAAAAATATGGTTTAATTAGTTAAATCAACTGAATATAAGAATTTTATGAAAATCTTAACGCAAATGACGTGAGATCAGCTGAAATCTAATCAGCTGTTCTCCAAAGAGACGTTAGCCACATGTGTTGCCAATATACATACTACGTGAACTTAATTCAGAAAAATATAATTTGTATAAAAATTGAGTACCTGATTAAGAGAATACTTAGAGCTTTCTTCTAATTGTTTATGAATTTTTCTAAAAAATTTAGTTTTTCAATTTATTGCATATATGTAATTTTACAAATTTACCGGGATAAAAGTTAAGATTAGAGGATAAAATGTAATGTGCGAAGGCTGATTTTTGAGTTGTGTGGTTATTCCTTCTAATATAATAAATGTGTTCAGGGAACCTATTCCTGAAAGAGCGTCTGGTTTAACCTTTCTAGGTGGATTGACACGACCTACATTGTTTATTTATAAACACCTGATTGAGAAAGCCTATCAGTCTTATCTTTGGTTTCATTAAAGAATG
Source organism: Vesta saturnalis (assembly GCA_036346205.1). NCBI lineage: Eukaryota > Metazoa > Arthropoda > Insecta > Coleoptera > Lampyridae > Vesta > Vesta saturnalis. The sequence goes on along the minus strand of JARFJB010002314.1, from coordinate 279,390 downwards.
TTGCTGAACATTTATGTTCAATTGCAAAGAAGGACCAATCTATTGAAGAGATCTGAAGTGGAGTTGTTCTGTTGCAATGTTTTTTAATGTGGTATAATCTTTAATATGAGAGAAATAAACTGTTTTATAAAATAATTTCTGAATTAGTTTTTTTTTAATGTGGTATAATCTTTAATATGAGAGAAATAAACTGTTCTATAAAATAATTTCTGAATTAGTTCCTTGGGATACCCGTTGCTGTGGGCAATCCTGAAGATGGTGTTACCCTCTTTGTTAAAATTTTCTTTATTTAAGGCTGTTCTCTCGGGGCGCTACTAGCTTTTTGTAAATTTATATCGTTTGTTTTTAGAAATATTCTTCTGATTTTGCACAAATGTATAGCTATCCTTATTATTTATGTCGTGCAGGAGCAATTTTGTTGATTTTCGCCTTCGTTGTATTTAATTTAATTAAAACGTAAAATAATAGAAAAATGGATTCCACTCCTGCACGACATAGGTATTAATTTTCTGAGTACCTTACTTTTCTTTTTTTAATTTTTTACTTAAAAATCAACGAGAAAAATTAACATTAAGTAAACGATAAATCGTTCATCACTGAAAATTTTTGGATAATTGTGAAATGCACGTACACGTCACGGGCGGAGCTTTCCAAATACAACAGGGGCAGACTTGGAAACCGATTCTTGAAACATTTGTCAGGTTGTTTGAAGTGTAGTGCAACTGATGTCGATTTTTCTGTTCATAGCTAAGCAATTTTAGACAAATGTTAAATTTCCAGTAGTATATGATAAGTGGCTGAATTCTTGCTATAGTCCTGTGAATTTATTGAAATGCAAATTCGTATTGCATCTTTACAATACGAGTGGTATCATCTAGCAACACGATTGACTAAATGTTTCAATAAAAGTATTATAAAAAGGAATCAGCTACGACTTATATTTTTATTATATAATTTCACAGACAAAATTAATAAGACAGAACAGTTACATAAACTGTTTGTACTTTGTTGGCTTCTGCAGGTTATTGTTGGCGGGTTTGTTTCCAAAGCAGACACAAACTTTTATGTTTTAGTGAAAACGTCACACTCACGTCATCCGACAGGCTCATCCATTTTAAATTGTCATAAGACATTTAATGAAAGCGTCTGATTAGGGTTTTACATATACGTGAAATGATCTCTGTAAAAGCAGAGTAATTTGAATTTTTTAATTAGATGTCTCTCAGTTATATAAATTAAAACAACGGCATACTGTCCACTGATTTAACAGATTTTTTTAGCTTCAAGCTCAATAGTATTGTCATTACTAAAAATAGTAAAGAACATTATAGGACTCACATCGAACTTAGAAAAAAAAAGAAGAAAACAATAAATAGGAGTAGTAAAATATAAAACAGTCGTTTTGTGCTTAGCCTATAACGATTACTTAAAAAAAAAGTTCATAGTAAAATTACATTTTTTTTTAAATAATACTGGAAACATGTCATTCATATAAAAAATTTTTATTTGACCATCATCTTTTCACAAAATTCACGTACTAAACATTTGTTGCACAACAGTGCAACAATATTCACTAATAAACCGGATGTTGATTCGTTTCTAAGAATTAACCCAGAGTGTATTTGAAATATGCCTTTCAATTTAGTTGAAAGTGCCTCAACCAATTGTAGGTCTTCTGCATGTCGTAAAATAGGGCGGTTGCTTCACCAACGTTCGATTTATATTTTGTTCCGCCTATTTGAATTCTGAAGTTGCCCCAAGTGATAAAACAGCCTTAGCTCTGTTAAAGACATACCTAAAAGCTGCTAGTTCATGATGATAAAGGATGCAAAGACTTGTAATTAATTACAGGATCTGTAGTGGTAGGTTTTATATAAATACTAATTTGTACGTTGTTGTCTTTTTTGTTTATGGTTAAATAAAAGAAATTGATGGTGTTCTACGCGTCTTTTTCCAGGAGTAGAACATCCTTGCTTCAGCGCTACAGAGTTACTAACGTATAAACACGATATCGATTTTCTCAAACGAGTCGAGTTCATTGCGCTGGCGTCTCGACCAACAACGGTATCAAGACTGACGCCCTCGCTACCGTACATACAGGACCGTAACCTACACTTTGCCTCTTAGGTAAGGAATAGATTAAAAGACTATCTTTTGTTCACAGAAGCGATTACGCACCCAGTGAAGCCAGGACCTGGACTAGGGCGGTCGTACATATATATTATTGTTACGTTTATTTTATTGTAAATATTGGTCTAATATACGTGTTAAAAATGCTTTACGAATTTTATTTAAGGTTGCAGTGTTAAGCCCATCCAGTAATTACTACGAACCACACCCCGTTTATAAAATAAACCCGATTGAGCAAAGCCGAGGCAAGATAAAACCGCGCTGGGTTACCAAACCAGAAGGGCGCAATATAAGTAAAAGTATAGAACCCATAGCACTTAAAAATAACAGGGGCATTATAACCTGAACATAATCGCAGGTGGTTCTGGGACCAGGCGACAAGTAATATCGCATGCTTCTCTAATATAATTTCGTGCCGCAAAACAATCAACAGCTAATCTGATCAAAAAACAATAATTCTGCTGTTACGTTACTTTACTCAATAATTCTGAGTTTTCAATGATTTTTCACTTCAAAAAAAAAAATTCACTTTAATGCGGTTTACAACCGCTTGATTACCTTAGTTTTGAAGCAGTCCCTTTGTTATACAGACACCTGGGGAAGACCCCAGGGTATGGACTCTGCGGCAACGTCGGTGAGGTGATTGATGTCGTAACTACGCTTGATTACTCTTCCATGTGAAGGAAAGCAGTGCGTCGACTCCAATTACCAATTTGCGGTTGATTTATATCCCAATGAGTTGTACGGTACACTACAGTCTATATTTATACGTTATTTGTTAACTTTATTCTACTGTATACAAGTTCTGCTTGATACTTATTATTCTTCTTTAACTGTACCCAAAACCTTAATTATTTACAGCGAGTTATTCGTTACCGGCAAACGGTGAAACAACTGTTTTGAATTTAGGAACAAACGTTTGATTTCTTCCACATAAAAGCCATAACTACCCTAAAGAACAGTGAAAGCACTAGGTAAGGAAACAGTTAACACCTTCTTGGATTTTTGACAAAGTCCCTTTGGACAAACTGTACTTAACGATAAATCCATCTCGTGATGGTTGAACGACTTAATATGATTCCTTCGAGGTTTGTTAGGGGATGATGCTCTTACTAACGAAAGTTCTTTCAACACAGATTATGGATAACGTCGTTCCGCGGTAATTCACTCGTCGTAACGGCAACTTGTTAACTCCTCTGCGTCTATACTAGGTCTGACCCTCGTAAATAATTCATTTGTTGCCACATTGGATTTTTACATCCCTACTACTTAATTAGCCAACCTTAAAAAATATTACTTAAATATACTAAATACACCTCGTAACCGCGGGCCTTATCTATGTAATCGATATCCTGCAAATTAAAGATGTTTTAGCAACGCTGGACCTTAATTCCTCGTACGTAAAAGCTAAACTCTGTTTAAGGCCAAAATTTTATCGAAAAGAAAATGCGATAGTTTGACGGCTACACTTTAAATTTGCCAACGATGCTCCATACAAAGAAATAATTTATAATCAATTTCATTTTATAAAACGTAATTTCCTATTCAACAAACGAAAATTTCTAAAACATACAATAAGGAAAATACTATTATTTACAAAGAAACTAATTAATTCTTCCTCTCAAATTAGTAAAAGGGTTTCACTAATAATCTTAATTTAAACTTCCATCTAAATTTGATAAACAACCGAAACTTTATTTTTGGTTTTCAAAAAAAGGAGATTCTAAATGCGATTACTATTTGTAGAAATCCTAAAACCTTCCAAATATTCCAGATATACGGTATTAAAAAAATAAGTTATAATTTGGGAATTAACGGTAAATATTTGATAAAGGCACGGCCACGTGACAATAGCATGAGACACTTTATAAAAGGCTTTAGAGAAGTCCCTGTAAATAGTGTCAACTGGATAACCACTATCTAAAGACTGTGTTAAATATGTATGATACTGAAATACATTTGCGACAGTTACTTTTCTATTAAAAAGCCATGCTGTTCGTCAATAAATATACCTTTACTTATCCAGAAAACTTGTTTAGGTACGATATCATCCAAAATTTTAGCAAATCATGATAATATAGGCACACAACGATAGTTCTCAATGCAATCTAGTTGATCAGACTTAAATATCGGAGTGATAAAGCTACTCTTCCAAATATCTGGTACTACTACTTCACGTAATGATGATGAATATAATATATGTAGAGGTTTAGTAAGTGTATAAGCACAAGATGCTAAAAAGTGCCCAGCAATGAGATCGGGACTATAATTCGATTTGTTTTTTAAGCTTAATAACAGAGTAAGAATGTTACTAACGGCTACACTTAAAGTACTGTAGTTAACTTAACCTGAAATATTGCAAATATTACTTATAAACTGGTCATTCCATCTCATAGAATGAGGTATATTTAATTGCTTTGAGTCACGTATTATTGACCAAAAGCGATTAGGATTGCCGAAATACATATGAACTCGTAGTTGAATAGTATCCTAGAGAATTATTATAAAGCTTTGACGTTAATACTCTGCACTTTTGACAGAGATTAGAGAAATAAATAAATCATTTTAACTGCCCGTTTTCTTATAGATACAGCACACTCTTTTTTTGTCCAGTTAAGTGTATCAATTCTCTATTAAACCATTTTGGAAATGAGCTGCAATACGTTGTAGTAATGGGTACGTATTGATTAATAATGTTCATAATAATTTCATAAAAACCATTAACCATATCAATCGTTGATTTATTAGAAAATAATTCTTCCCACTGTATTGAGGCTAAAGCATAGGTAATGGAAACATAGCCTACCTTAAAAAATTGTTTTTCATAAAGTTTTAAATTATTTACTTTAGCTGAAATAGGGTTATTAAATTTATAAGAGATGTGGTGATAAGAGTTGGGTAACAGTAGATCAACAGCAGGTGTATTCTTAAGTTGTAAAAGTCCAAAAAGATGCCACGATTATTTGGAGTTCCGTTAATCCGCCTCATATTTTAGAAATTGTAAGTATTAAAATTAATCGACCAGTTGGGCGTAGAGATCCCAATTTAGAAATGTCGTTAGATTGAGAACACCGATTACATGTAGGCAAGTTATGATCACCACAGACAACAAACGGTATCCTAGGTAGTTCTTCAATTGTATCACAATGAAGTTGGTAAAGTTTTCTGTAAGATGCAGGTGGAATATAGAGGGCACCGATAATGTACTTTTGTCGGCCAGATTCAATAAGAACGTATAATTGCTCCACATCATTTATTTCTATAGATAACACTTTAGATTTAAGGTTTGTGTTGACAGCTGTAAGAACTCCACCTTACTTGAGTGAGATGGGCGGTCGCGTCTGTACACATTAAAATTATTGAATTTTAGTTTATTATTTGTAATAGCAACGTCATTAGTTTAGAACGAATACACATTATCAAAGTTGGAGCTTTGAATGGATATGATTGGGAAGTTTGTTGTATATAATTGTTAGAACATAGTTTATAAATCGTAAAGATCATACTTACGTCTTATAGTCAGACATTAATGACCCATTATAATATAATATAATATACTGTACAAAATATCAAATAAAATGACCCAGCAAAATGATTTACGAGCGAGGCAAATCGCATTTTTTACTTAATTTAAATAATAGATACACAAAAGGAACACGTTTCTACAACTATATTTAAACGGAATTTTAAACCGAACACTTTGACGTAGATGAATGCGGTTTGCTTTAAAATGTTCCTTAGGATACTACTAGTAACTATGGCTACTAACACGCAAACGATTGCGCATAAAAGTAAGCGGTTTTTGGCGCATATTACAATGTGATGAACTAATATCCACGCATTTTTTGATGGTTACATGGATTTTGAGCAGATATATCACAATCGTTATTTATCCAAAGATTTCAGTGGATAATGGTCCAAAAGTATGACTTCAATGACCAATAAATGAATATTATGGAGAGGGATTGGGCTTGGATCTTAGTTTAAACTCCCAAAATTGTGAGGGGGTTAAAAGGAAAGGGAATTTCTAAACGAAACTCTCATACCCTCCAACCTTTTATAATTCCGAAACGGTAATGCAACTACTTATTGGAAAACTCCCGACAAACCGCATCAAACCGTAACCCTGCGGACATCCCTCTCAGAGTGATGGCACTCTAATGAAAAATCTCGACGAAAGGGCTACTTTTTCACCAACTTCTACCCTATCCGGCCAGATTGGTGATAATTCCGAAATGTTAAATGGTAGATATGTCGTGCGACCACTCGTTGGAAAATTCTCACCCCCGTAGTGAAAAGGGCTTAAAATTTTCTCATTTGATTTGGTCTGCACACTAAATCTTTCCACAAACTCTTATCTCTTCCAACCACTCATTGGAAAGCTCTCAATACGTCGAATTTGTGTCACTTTAACAATCCTCCGGCCACTCTTTTCGCGGAGGGAGTAAAAGTTAAAGTTTTCTCGACGACTTTGACATTCTCACAAAATTTGAGCGGGGAATTTTTCAAAACGCTCCATCGTATGCCTTCATTATAATACTCTAATGAAGAGTTTCTACGCAAACACAAATCTTAACCTCTTGTACCCTTCTATTAGCGAAATCACTTATAACTCCGAATCAGTAGATCGTAAGAATACCATGTCATGCGTCATTTCGTCTATGACCTGTTTTGTAGAGAATTTTATGTCGGAGTTCCTTTGTAGCGCACTATTTCGTCGTCGCACTCTAATTTATATACTAATGCAACAAATTTATCATGCGTAAAGAAAGACAATTAATGAATAACCGAAAGACTTGTCATATCGCTTAATTCTAAGAGACGCTGCCTTGTTAAGCTTTCAAGGAATTCCCAAAAGTCGTTCAACACAAACTGCTAAATTCAGTTTTTGGGGTAGTTGAAACATGTTGTTTAATTTAAGTGTGACAAAATGAGTAGACCTATTTATTTGGATAGATAACATGTGGTACAATGATAGGCAATGATCCGATTATTGTGCATCCCCTTTAGCATAGGTTTTGATTATTGATCCTAGTTTAACAACTAATTTATATATTAAGTTTACGGATTTAAATTGGACCCATGTTGGTAACTCTAAGTGGTGTGGTGATCAAAGGTATGCCTAGAAACACAAAACCGTCCATACAATGTTTTTACTGTAACACTGTTAATATTTCCTACCTAACAAAAATGGTTGGTGACTAGTGTCAACAAATTATCATTTACAGACCTTAAAATATTCAGAAATTTAACATCTTGTATGCAAACTAACAAATACTTACAAGTACTTATATATACGTTTATACTAAGCATGCACAAATACATAAATTAGTGCGTTCGCAAGTATAGTTAAACTGCTGTAAAGAGTAAGGTTAATCAATATCTAGATATGTTTTGACGTACATATCAGAAGTAAAGTTAAAATATACCTTTTAGCGGAGGTTCCATCAAAGGATAAAAAGCAACAATCTAGTTAATAAACAAATTGAAACAAATGAGGTCTTGAAGAGGAACTCATTAGTGCGTCAGAACATTTTTTTATAAAACCCGCTTCCTGAAAAGAGAATATGTCACAAATTAATAATGTAGACTATATTAATTACCTAGTTATATTAAAACACTAAAATCTTGATAATACCCATTACGGGAAGGATAACAAAAAATTTAAACCCATATTGAAATATTGGAGTGAATCGTCAAACACGATAAATTAATGCATCTATAAATCCATATAAAATTTTTGATTTAAAAAAAATTATTAAAATTAGGCGTAAAACAACCCATGTGGTCGACTTCTAAATGAGGTTATGTAGATTAACATTCCAAAACCATTGTGCTAAATATTATATTCTGAAACGAGCACACTTGTGAAGTAATACTTACGGGAAAAACATGGTTTAATTAGTTAAATCAAGTGAATATAAGAATTTTATGAAAATCTTAATGCAAATGACGTGAGATCAGCTGAAATCTAATTAGCTGTTCTCCAAAGAGAAGTTAGTCACAGGTGTTGCCAATATACATACTACAGTGCGCGCGGCCAAAGAACGCCTCGTGTCGTGTATGGATGTTCGTGCATTCGGCCGCACTCGTTAACGCAATAGTGACTGAAAGCATTACCAGTGGCGTCGGTGTCGCGTTTTTAATTATTCGTCACCAAACCACAAGAAATTTTAAAATATTTTATTTATTTGAATTACACCTGAACAATAATAGTTTAAACATTTATAAAATAAAAAAATAACCATGTTGACAAGTAATAAATTTTATATTTGAATTACAAATGAACACAACAGTTTAATCGTTTATGAAAATCAACAAAGTATAAGTTCGATTTTTAATTATAGAAACAGAATAGGCTGTATTTTAAGAGTATTATTCAGGATTTAAAAAAATTATGATATTTCTTAGGTAATCAATTTTTATATTTCCATACAATTTGGGGAAAAGTTACTCCAACGGCGATAATTACCTACTATAATAATATTAAATACTACTAACAAATAAGTCACACAATCATTCATCACTAGACCAGCCACTTTCAGTTTCTGAATCGTCCTCCAAATTTATCACCAGTTTTTCGACTTGTACGTCAATCAGTATCTCGTTCTCTAAATATTTTTTTCCCGGCCGATTACCTTCTTACAGCACTTTTGACAGTTTTCTTGAGTAACACCCGCTAATTCTTCTTCCAACAATCTTCTAACGTGGTTGAAGTTAAAGGTGGTATTTCTCTCTGCAACATTATTTTTCACTTGAGCCCAAATCAACTCAATCGGGTTTAAATCCGGGTGATAGGGAGGTAGTCGCAGCACCGTATGTCCTTTATTACTTAATATACAATCAAACTTGTACGTTATATGTTCCTTTTTGTGTAGCTTAATTATTTCATAAAGTTGTGGTCTGTACATCAAAGCAGTGAACGGTATCTTTTTCTCTATTAACCACTTCACCATATCTGCCTTTTTCTAATTACTTGTTGGAGCACGATCCACCTGAACATTATGGTACGGCGCATTATCAATAACCAAAACCGATTGTGGAGGGAAGTTTGGTAAAAGTTTCTCACGTAACCATTTTTCGTAGTTGCTACCATTCATCTTGTCGTGATAGTCTCCGCTGCTAGTTGCTGATTTAAATATCAGACTACAACCTGGTCAAAAACCCATTTCACCTCCTGCATGTACCACAATCATTCTTGGTCCTTTGGAAATTGCAGACATCAGCCCGTTAGTTGTGCCATCACTCCACGACGTTGAGTGTATGTGTCCACTATGAACAAATGTTTCGTCATGTAGATAATTGGACGATTTAATTCTCGGTAGAATTGAATTTTTTGTAAGTAAGTAATTCTTAGAGCCCTTATATCGTTCTTCTCTATTAAAAGTTTTCTATTATTCTCAGTTTGATGCAATTGAAATCCCCGGTCTTTTAATATAACACGTAAAGATGTAGCACCACCGTGCCAACCTAAGTCATTGTGGAGTTTCTCGCGTAGAGCAGGAATTGTCACCCGTGCACCCTCGGTTTTGTGAAAATTATATACTATATTGCGAAAAAGGCTCTTTTCGAAATCTTCCAAGTCGGTCACAGGAGACGGACGTGGGCGTTTCTTGCCTGGAGTTGAAAATCTTGGTTTTACCTCTTCTGTTGGGCCTTCACCCTCTTTAATAATATTTGCCACTGATCTAACAGACACTTTTGTTGCTTCAGACACGGTTTCTTTTAATTGTTTCAAGGTATATGTGGGGTGTAAGTCTTTCAAATAACTGTACACATTATATATCACCTCACGCGTTTGACCACTTATTACTTGGCCACTTTTTCCCAATGACGAACTCATATTTCTACACTCGCTTTTAAATCATAGTTGAAAACGAACTAACTAATAAAAACATTTTTGAATATTTGCTAATCTGTTGTTAATGATACTAAGGAATGTCAACTATTAGGATTTCTTTAATGAAAATTTAAGCAAATGCTATTAGCATTACATGCGCCGCAAAACTACTTATTTATTTTACTATGTATTGTGAAATTATTTGTTGTTTATACATATTTGTCTAATAAATTTGAGTATTATGCGCTTTAAAATTCACATAGGACACAAAATGGTTCACTGTCGTTTTGTTGCAATAATAAAGTTAAATTAACAAGTACGTATGTAAAATTAATAACAGAAATAAATAATTAATTAGTGTAATACATGATAATAAACGGAACGCGTTTTTGGTGGCGACGCCACTGACATGCGGCGCTTAAGAGACTTGAAGTTGGATGAATGCGCATCCAACGTTCAGGCATTCTTTGGCCGCGCGGACTGTACGTGAACTTAATTCAGAAAAATATAATTTGTATAAAAATTAAGTACTTCATTAGGACAATACTGAGAGTTTTCTTCTAATTGTTTATGAATTTTTCTAAAAAATCAAGTTTTTCAATTTATTGTATATATGTATATTTCAAATTTACCGGGATCAAAGTTAAGATTAGAGGATAAAATGTAATGTGCGAAGGCTGATTTTTGAGTTGTGTGGTTATTCCTTCTAATATTATAAATGTGTCCAGGGAACCTATTCCTGAAAGAGCGTCCGGTTTAACCTTTGTAGTTGAATTGACACCGGCTACATTGTAAGTTATAAACACCTGATTGAGGAAGCCTATCAGTCTTATCTTTGGTTTTCATTAAAGAATGTTGCTGAGCGAAATATTTATGTTCAATTGTTTAAAAACACTTACGAACTGAAATGAAGAAGGACCAATATATGGAAGAGATCTGCAGTGGAGTTGTTCTTTTGCAATGTTTTTTAATATGGTATAATCTTTAATATGAGAGAAATAAACTGTTTTATAAAATAATTTCTGAATTAGTTCCTTGGGATACCCGTTCTTATGGGCTGAAGATGGTGTTACCCTCTTTGTTAAAATTTTCTTTAAGGCTGTTCTCTCTGGGCGCTATTAGCTTTTTGTAAATTTATCTCGGTTGTTTTCAGAAATATTCTCCTGATTTTGCACAAATATATAGCTAACCTTATTATTTATGTCGCGCAGGAGCAATTTTGTTGATTTTCGCCTTCGTTGTATTTAATTTAATTAAAACGTAAAATAATAGAAAAATGGATTTCCTCCTCCTGCACGACATAGGTATTAATTTTCTGAGTACCTTACTTTTCTTTTTTTAATTTTTTACTTAAAAATCAATGAGAAAAATTAACATTAAGTAAACGATAAATCGTGGTTCATCACTGAAAATTCTTGGAGAATTGTGAAATGCACGTACACGCCACGGGCGGAGCTTTCCAAATACAACAGAGGCAGACTTGGAAACCGACTCTTGAAACATTTGTCAGGCTGTTTGAAGTGTAGTGCAACTGATGTCGATTTTTCTGTTCATAGCGCACACTTTATGATAGCTAAGCAATTTTAAACAAATGTTAAATTTCCAGTAGTATATGATAATAAGTGGCTGAATTCTTGATATAGTCCTGTGGATTTATTGAAATGCAAATTCGAGTTGCATCTTTACAATACAGAGTACGCAAAACGAGTGGTGTCATCTAGCAACACAATTGACTAAATGTTTCAATAAAAGTATTATAAAAAGGAATCAGCAACGACTTATATTTTTTTATATATTTTCACAGACAAAATTAATAAGACAGAACAGTTACATAAACTGCTTGTAGTTTGTTGGCTTCTGCGGGTTATTATTGGCGGGTTTGTTTCCAAAGCCGACACAAACTTTTATGTTTTAGTGACAACGTCATAACACATTTCATGAAAGCGTCTGATTAGGTTTTTACATATACGTGAAATGATCACAGTAAAAGCAGAGTAATTTGAATTTTTTAATTAGATGTCCCTCAGTTATATAAATTTCATATAAAAATTTTTTATTTGATCATCATCTTTTCACAAAATTCACGTACTAAACATTTGTTGCACAACAGTGCAACAATATTCACCGATAAACCGGATGTTGATTCGTTTCTAAGAATTAACCCAGTTGTTGCCGGTCCACGTGTATTTGAAATATGCCTCTCAATTTAGTTAAAAGTGCCTCAACCAATTGTAGGTCTTCTGCATGTCGTAAATTAGGGCGGTTGCTTCTCAACCGTTCGACTCATATTTTGTTCCGCCTACTTGAAATCTGAAGTTGTCCCAAGTGATAAAACAGCCTTAACTCTGTTAAAGAAATACCTAAAAGCTGCAAGTTTATGATTTAAAGAATGCAAAGACTTGTAATTAATTACATGATCTGTAGTGGTAGGTTTTATATAAATACTAATTTTTATGTTGTCTTTTTTGTTTATGGTTAAATAAAAGAAATTGATGGTGTTCTACGGTGTTTTGATGGAAGGAATTTAGCAAATCGGGACATTGACTCAACTCTCTTTCATCCCCTTTGAAGATTACTAAAATATCGTCCACAGATCTTTTGTGAAAGATGAACCGTTCTTTAATAAAGGAGTTTGAGAAAAACTGGTTTTCGAGATCATATAAGAAAATTTCCGAGAGAAGAGGGAAAAGGTTGCTGCGGATAAGTAATCCTGTTTTTGTCTATAAATATTTTGATTAAACATGAAAAAATGTTGTCCGTGACCAATTTTGAGGCATTCTCCAATGAAAGAGCATTCTACATCTGTTACCTGTGAGTTGTTAAGGTAATTGTTAATATGTCTAGGCATTCGGAGACAGGACCATTAGGAAAAAGATTAACAATGTCAAACGATGCCATGATATTGAATCGTGAAGTTATTGATGGAATAAGATAATTCAAAATTGATGTGCGGTTTCAACACGTTCTTCGGCCAATTGGAGAGTTTTGAAACTGGAGTCACAATAGGTCTCATCGGGATCTCTGGTTTATGGATTTTAGGAAGAGCATAAAGGAGAGGAACCTTTGGGTTTATAACCAGTAGTTTAGAATAATGAATACTAAAAGATTTTAGGGAATGTGTTGGTTCAATGATAGAAAAACTATTAAAGTTGATTTTAGCAAATTGAAAATCTCCCGAGTTAAGGAAGTCCTCAACTTTGTTGATATAACTTGTCTTCTCTAGTATCACTATAGCGTTCCCTTTGTCAGCTTTAGTGCAAACGAGATTGTTATCTTTTAATTTCTTTCGACTTTTTTAACCGAACTAATATTGAAATTACCTTTTTGTTTTAAAATTAAGTATGTGTAATCTCTTAGACCAAAGGGCTCTTCACTGACTTTTATCATTATCAGTTATTGATTTATCATGTATAAGGAATTCTAATTGTAATTTAAATTCTTTAACCAAGTTATTAGTTGGATTCGGATTATGTTTAAGACCATAGTCTAAAAGTTTCATCTCATTTGTGCTAAATTAACAGTTCTTTTATGAAATTGTAAGTTATGACAATCTTTGTTATATTGTAGTACTTAATTTTAAATAAGCTTTGTAATTTGTTGTTGTTTCGTAAACAAATTTTTGCCAAATTCTTGAACTTAATCTTTAACACATGACAAAAAATAATCAATTTCTGTATTGTGAAATAATTTAAGTATTTTCAGGTGCGAAGTTCAGATCATTATATGAATATGTGATTTCGTTCTTTAACCAGTTTATTTTACGGACTGAAAATGAATTAATTAGTTAATAAACAAAGTTTCATAACCAACAAACATCAGTTCAGAATGAAGGTCACGCTGTTGCATTTGAAATAAACGTATCAGTATCAATAGTTTTCGTTATGGTGACTTTTTTTTATTCCTCTCTCAAGGAATTGAAAAGTATCTGCAAATATATAAGGTACTCAAAAGATTAAAACAAAGGGCAAAATGGAAAAGGATAATAGCATTACATAAGAATGAAGAACCTGATTTTATTGCAATAATAAAATTACTACAAAAATTCTTGTTTCGAAGGAAACTGTAAACGTTTTAGCATCACGTGCGAAAATACGTTATATTGAAAGAAAAGACCGTAATTAAAACTGAAATTGGATAAAATGAAAATATCCAAAAGGGATTTTACGCAACTGTAATTTAGCGTACCAGTATGTTATATGTGATGAAAATTGGAAATGTTTTTAGTAATTCCTAATTTAAAAGTTCCAATACTTAATAACGCATTATACCACCATTTTAACAATCAGTCACTTTCAAAAACTAATAACACTAATTAATTTTTGTTATTGTATGTAAAATATACTTTTGTGCGCAGAGAGTAATAGTCGTAAAATGCTTTAATTTATTACGGCATGAAAAAAATACGTCTAGTAAACTCAATTTCACATAAAAGGTATGACTCTTCTTGTCACCTCTCATTGCGGAAATGTAAAAACGGATAAATTATTACGTCAGATTACTGATTACGTTGTTCGTAGGTTGAGCATTATTTGGCTCAAGTTTTGCAGTCGAAACGACACCCGACACTGCAAAATTGAGCGAAATATTGATCAACTTCCACGTCGAACGCAATATACTATTTTGTCTTCAAGAGACTAAAAAAGTATCCTTCGGAGTGATGACTGATGACTAGTGCAGTACTACCACTTGCCGGGAAATTTTTCGATTACCGGGAAATAACTTGTCATTTGGGAAATATGCCGGGATTTGATATAAAACGGGAAATTTTCGAAATATAACATCTAACGAAACTTTCTCATGCAAATGTTAAAGTTAATGTAACAAAACTATTATACTCGACAAGAGTGTTTACCGCTACGTCATTAATTTATGAATTTAGCTATCCAATTTGTTTATACTATCTTCTCATATAAAACAGTGAATTAAATAAGGATGGTGAACATTCGTAGTGCATTTGACGAAATGGACATACGGTATGGAATAAGCAAATGTAGTAGAAAGAGTAAACCTGTAAACGCGAAATCAATTTGTTTTATATGCGTATGAATTTAAATCTCATTTGACTAATACTACATAACCTCCATTTGTTTGTTTATCCTTTGACTGTTTCCTTATATCCTACATTTACTTCTATTAATCATCATTTATTACACACTTTAAATCACTACTCCCTTTGTTATTCATTAATCAATGTTCTCTAACTTATAGAACATACAATCACAATAAATAAGTAATTGTATTTTGGAATTCTTCAGTTTTAGATGTAGCCATCTCAGGGTATATTTTTTAATCAGAATTTATTATAACGAGAATATAATTCACATGTCCCTTGGTACATTTTTGATTACTTTCATTGGTTAAAATACAAAAACAAAATCGCAGAATGGGCCATCAAATCGGTGATAATTTTATCACCGCATGTTGACTGTCACATGATTTTAATGAATAAAATAGTTTACTGTTCATTATATTCTCTTACCGAATATAACGCGTGTTATGATTAATAATCGATGATACCACTCGTCAAAACCATTAGAGAATTGTCGACTTTAAAAAAATTTATTTTCTATTAACGTTCATTATATTCTCTTACTAAATATAACACGTGTTATGATTAATAATCGATGATACCACGAGTTAAAACCTTTAGAAGATTGAACTCGTGCTTCGCACTCGTTCAATTTTCATCAGTTTTAACTCTAGCTATCATCGATGATAATCAACACTAGTTATGTTATCCCCAAAAATATACCGTCGTCAATAGCAGCGGATAATCTTGGGATATTTTCTTACTGAATACCCCACGTGCTTGAATTAATTACCGGAAATTTCTTCTCGTTCACGAATGTTTTTGAGAAAATTTTCCCTCGTCTTCGACTCAGGATAATTTTCAAAACATTCGTGACTCAAAAAATTTCCGGAAATAATCTAAGCACTAGGGAGATTACAAGTGATTATTTTTTTACGTTTCTAAGAACCCATAAAAACTTTCACTTTGTCATGTGCACACGTTTTAGCCAATCAAAACATTATTATAGTGGGAATAATCTACCTACATTATTACCGCGAGAATAATTTTTGAGTATTTTGTTTTTATTGAATGACAACGTATTTTTTTATTTTACTTCTGTCATCAATTTGAAAGTTCAGAAACATTAATTTGTTAAAATAAAAATATAATATTGAAAACGTGTTTCTTATTGTAACGTCAAAAATAATCCAACGAATACCAGACGAGAGATCGATAAATTAGAAAATAATTCTCCATATTTTCTCTACCCTGTTGCCATCCGGCAACAGGTTTTCGAAAATCTTTCAAATTATTTTCAATTTATTCTCACACTCTATCTTATTACTTCTGAAAATAATTTTGACTCGTGTTTTTCATATTACATCATACGATTGTATGTGATGACCTAGCGGTAAACACTCCTGGCGAGAATAGTATTTGGAATTTAATATTCTACACCGGATATGCTATGCAACAATTTACAAGTGGTGTCCATATGTACACATACGTTATGTGTAATTTGACCTATCTATGTTTCAGGAGCTCGAATATTTATCACTTACGACACAGAGTTGCGGTTCCTATAAGCTCTATACTGCTCAAAATAACATAGGTACTTACTTTACTTTCATAAAAATGTCTTGTATGTAGTCTGCAGTTGTTAATTGTTCAGTAATCAGTTGTTTGCTATAATGTTATTTGGACGAGTCAGCAAGAAAAGTTGGAACTATTGTTAAAATACTGTAAAGTATATATAACATTCTGTTAGTTATTTGTGAATAAGTAAGTACAATATTAGGGAATTATCAAGAAGTGGTGAACCAAAACCAATAAATCAACAATTGAAAATTGTGAGGCTGGACCATCCTCTACTGAAAATAAGCCAGTTAAAGAAAACGAAGTAAGTAGTGCTTTACACAAACAAAGTAATTAAGTACTGCAAGTAAATTACCAAAGTACCGGTCAGTTTTTCATTGTTCATTTTAGGATGAAACCAGTAATGTGCTGATGTCAGCACATGATGACAATGTAAATATTTCTTCTGAAGAAGAAGGTTTAGATAAATGGTTGACTATCCCTGAATGTCTGAATAGATTTAAATTACCATAAAAATGACATATCTAAACATAGTTAATCTTTATGACATCAAAACAATTTAAAAAAATATTGACACCAACTCTATAGCGCATAAAGAAATAGGTTTTCCACACTGAAATACTCCAGTATTATAGCTTCAAATGATTTTCCCATTACTGTGATGGATACTTTAGCCCCTTTGTGCCAAAATGTTTCCCGATTCGAAAATAGCCCAAAATATATCAGTAAAAAGAACAAACCCACTAATATCTTGAAAAATTGTATTGGCGGAACGTTTGAAAATGATTTAAGTTTACACTTGAAACAATCTGTTTCATTTTTTTCACTAATATTAGACGAAACGACCGATATTAGTGTTAAAAAACAATTAGAAATGACTATTATCTACTACGATAACTAAAAACATAAAACTGTAACAAGTTTTTTGATATTTTGGAAGTAACTAGTGGTACAGTCGAAATGCTGTACAATACAATAAAAAATTCTCTTAAAAAACGAAAAACATTCCTTTTAAAAATATGGTGGTATTTTCAAGTGACACAACCAACGTTACGGTTGGGTCAAAAAATTCGGCATTTACGCTGCTTAAAAAAGAAAATCCAAAGTTGGTATGTATCAAATGTCCATTTCATATGATACATTTGTCAGCTAGTAAGGCCTAGAACTTCCTAGATCGGTAGAAGATATGCTAAGAAACTTAGGCTCCCATTTTAGCCGAAGTTCCTTTCGGCAAGAACGTTTTAGATAATTCTAAGATATTCACATCTTATTACCACCTGTAACCTGATGGCTTACTTTAAAGCAGTGTGTCGACAGAACGATTAAATAATATGAGCAGGTCACTCAAAAGCTGCTTGTCACATTCAAAAATACATTACATTAATATATTTAGAATTCATGATTTATTTTTGAACTTTGCTGCCGGATTTTAATATACTGTTTCAAACAAAGGTAACTCTGCTTTATAAATATAACAAATAAACAGCTCAACTTTTAAGCAGTGTATGTGCGAATTTTTTATGTATAGAAAATATTAGGGAATGTAAAAACTTTTTTACCATAAATCATAAACGTCCAGAAAACTTTGATAATCTGGAAAATATTTATTTAGGCGTTCCTGCCTCCCACAGCATGTCGGAGTTAAAAAACAAAAAAGTTGATGAACATAACTTGCAATTGTTGTTTAAAACCTGACTTCAGTTTTATATAACTTTAGTGGACGACATAAAAAACGTTTCGATTTTTCAGATAACATATTTGACATAATTTCAATTATAGATCCAGATGAGGCAAGACTTTTTAAAACCCGATCATAAAAATTAGTTTTAGATAAATTTTCCTTTCTAAACGAAATTGTAAATAGCAAAAATATTTTCTTTAAAGAATCCTGCAAGTATTCCAAAATTTTCTAACTTAAAAGTTATCAACTCCCTTCTACTGGTTTTGCGATTTTCAAAGGCATCAGTAGAGAGAATTTTTAGTCCTTATTTGCAAAAAACAGGAATTTTGAGCAAGGGTGATGCTTAAAATTTTAGCCCTCTGATGCTATGATGAAGGCTAACATTTATCATATCATTTTGTAAAGCCGCATTATTTTTTTTACATTATGGTTTTCTGTTTATTAGTTATAAAGGGTCCATTATTTGTTTTTATTTTTGTTTTTTTAAAATGTATTTTTTGTTTTCCTTTATATAAATGTTTATTATGTTATATTATGTTCGTTGTTCATAAAACAAAATGTTTATGTCTTTATTCTCATTTATGAATAGGTACCTGCCACATTTTTCTTATCGAAAAATATAAAGCTCTCCTCTAAAAAAATATTCCTACGTTTCTGAATTTCACTACATCCTAATTAATGAAAAAGACCAAAGACAAAGACGTAACTAATTACTAATTACTGCGACCAACGACGTTAAATAAAATTCACAACAATCAAGCTGAAACTATGCATGAATATATATATATATATATATATATATATATATATATATATATATATATATATATATATATATATATAAACACACACACACACACACACACACACACACACACACATCTTATTCATTTAAATACCGATCAGCTTGAAATTCCACATGTAATAGTTTTTCAGTGCATTACATGCGTGTAAGAAATTTCAATTAATAGTTCAATCAAGAGTTGATACGGATCTACGATTTATGCTGTATTTCATCTCTCCAGCTCAAACGGTCAGACACTATCGCGTTTACATACACGCAGACACACAACACACACACACACACACACACACACACACACACACACATACATACATACAACACACACACACATATACACACATACACACACACACACACACAACACACACACCCACACACACATACACACACACACACACACACACACACACACACACACACACACACACACACACACACTACACACACGACGCACACACACACACAGCAACACACGCACACACACACACACACACACACACAAACACACACACACACACGACACACACACACACACAACACACACACACACAACAACACACACACACACACACAACACACACACACACACAATACAACACACACACACACACACACACACAAACACACACACACAACACACACACACACAACAACACAACAACAAACACACACACACACACACAACACACACACACACACACACACACACACAACACATATAACACACAACACACACACACACACACACACACACACACAAAACCCAAAATTTTAAGGAGTGGGAAGTAAAAAAACTTATTTGAATTCACTTCAAAGTTTTATTTTAATTATCAATTCATGAATTTTAATAAGAATTTTCAAATATAATTCAATTTTAATGTACTTTAAAACCAAATTAATTAATTTATTCATTTGTTTTATTTAAAATAAATTTAAAAAATTAAAAACCCTTTAACTTAATTATTGAAAAATGAAATGGTAAAATAAACCTTTAATGTTCTACAATAATTAGATTTTGAATTTAATAATAAATTAAAAATACTAAAATCACTTTAATGTTAAATGTAATATGAAATAACCATAAAAATTCTTTCTAAAAATTTCACGGAAAATTTACAAAGATTGAATGTTTATTACTTAATTTTTAAAAATATTCGAATTCAAAATGATGTCATTTAAATATAAATGTTACGGAAGATTGGTTAATCAATTTACACGAATTTAACTTAAATGAAAATTAATTTATGTATGTTTTTCATTATTAATTATCTACACAATATTATTTGCAATTTTAAAATCACATAAATTATTAACTTTTGAAATATCAATTTACAATTATAAACTATGTAAATACTATTATATGTTTAATATAATAAATTAATTATTCTATAACAGTAATGAATCAAAAATTAATCTTGAATGCTATAAACTACAGCTTAATTACAATGAAAATAAGATGATTTACTTAATATAAAATTCAATGATGTATATTCAGTCCAAGTCTTAAATATCTATGTTATGAAAATGATCAATATCATTGATTAGACTTATTGTTTATTTACTAATTTTCGAATACTATTATAAAGAAAATGTTATAATTGCTAATTTAACAATATAAAAATTTTATTGAAATTTAAATTTAATAAAATATCAAAATTATCGTTAATGATGAATCATATAAATTTAATTTTTTTTTAATATAAAATAAAAGTTGATGTTATTAATATATCACGTACTGCTTGAAATTAAGGAATATTGTTCATATGTCAACTTATATTAAATTGAAAACTAAGTTTGAAAACTTATGCAAATTTAATAGTGATACTTATGCAAACTTTATAGTTTATGTAATTCGCGACTAACTTAATATTCTGATTGTTATTAATGTAATAGTTAAACGTTTTATGAAACTCCGAAGCTATGCTTGGTATATGATTTAATAACTTTTACTAGAATATTCAATAATTAAAATATCAAAGAATTCTTTAAATAAATGTATATCAGAATTAAAATCTGGAATACAATTTAAGTAATTACTATCGAAGCGACTCCCTAGCTATTATATTTGCTTTAATTAGCATATTATTAATCTTCAATTGATCTTTTACAGTTATTGGCTAAGTATCTTGTTCGATAACTTGCATTACAATTAATGAATTACTCATTTTTAATACAAACAAAGTTATAATATAATGTATCAATTAAACATTAAGAATGAAAATAAAAATATTCAAGTTTAACATGGATTTAGTAGCGTCCAATTTAAATTTTTCGTAATATAGTATCTAATTCGATTTGTTCTTAATAATATGTTAATATTGTTTATTATTTCAACGTAAATGAATAACTTATATTTAAAACGTAATAAATATGTTCATTTAGTAATCAATTTTAATATGATATATACTTTATATTTTCTTATTTATATATCTAAATAGTCTTATGCATTTATAAATACTTATCAACGTCTGCCTAATCTGATTGATACCATCATTTAAATTCAAATATTAATATCTACTCCGAAGTATTAATTTCAAAATTTTTCGGAAATAGTCTAGACGCAATTAAGTTTAATCATGAGTTTGTTAATAGTTCACATAGTCAAATCTAAATTTAAGTTCTCATTGAAAATTTTTAGCAAATAGCTAGAAAATTATTGATGTTTAATCTGACAGGCATCACGATCAAAATGCTTGATTTTATATAAACATATATTTCAAAATATAAATCATTTGAATACATAAAGAGGTATTGTAATCAAAGTTATACTGAAATTATATAATTATTTACATCAAAATATTTATTTAACATCCAAAATGTAACTTTATTAGAAATTAAAAAACTATTAATTTGTTTAACAACCTTAGCATAAAATGACTATTAATTTATTAAAATAACCAAATTGTTGTTTCAATTTAAAATTTATAACTAAGATTATTATAAGCAGAAAAAGGTTTATTTAAAAACTAAAAAGGAAGTATTAATGCATACGTAAAACGTATTGATTAAATACTCAGTAATCAATTTAAATCTCTAAAACTAAATCACACTAATAATAGTCAAATAATTGTCAAATTATTAATTTATTTTAGTTACGATTGAAAAAACTAAAACCTTAACAAAATATCTTAATGGTACCAAGAATATTTTAATTAAATATACCAACTTATATTGTTCAATTCCAGAATAAAAATTACATAACTAATTATAAGTTAAGTACCTAAAGTTATTAAACAAATAAAATAATCAATCAAAAATTATATTAATGCCATTAAAATTCATTACTTCGTAATCATGTACGTAAAATAATTAAAATTACTCTAATTTCAAATTAAAATTCATGTCATTAAATGTAAATATATTCAAAAGATTGTTCAAATTTTAACTTAATATTTCGTAATTACTTTTAATAAATAAATAAACTTATTCATAATTCGTTATTAAACTAAAATACAACGAATATGGTTTAGCTTAGTCTTATTTAAATAAATTAAAATACGAATAAATTATTAAATTGACAATATAGACATATTGACTAATAATTATTAAAAGTTATATATACAACAAGTAACAATTGTCACTAATAATTTAAATAAACTAATAAAATTAATTGCATAAATTAAAAAAAAACAATTTATCTAATCAATTTCAATGAATAAACAAGATAATCAAACATATTTAGTTGCAAAATATTCTCAAGTTAACAAATGAAGATACAAAAAAAACGTTTTCCTCCAATCCAATTCTGTATCACAATTTACAAAAAGATATTATCGACATGTATATTAACTGGCCCCATCATGAAGAAACACATTTCTTGTTGCGTATCCTGTGGCACTTGACGCAACAAATTAGTAGATGGTTTTGCAGAAAGTCTACTTCCCCTGTTACTCGTTGATCAATAAAATATGGTCCAATTACATGATTACCGACAACACCTCCCAAACATTTAAAGACCATCTAGTTTGAGAAGTATATCTTACAAAATGTGGATTTTCGGTAGAATAGTAATGAAAATTGTGTCTGTTTACACTTCCGTTTCTGTGAAATGTGGCCTCATCTGTAAATAAAATCAAATAAACAAAATTTCTTTGTTGGTTTATTTTGTTCTGAGCCCATTGACAAAATTCCAGCCGTCTTTGATAATCTTCAAGAACCAACTCTTGAAATAGTTGAATGATAGGGTGCATTTTGAGACTTCAATATCCGCTGTACCGTACGTCGTTCAACACCAACCTGCTGAGAAATGGGTCGTTGTCCAATATATGGATTTTCGGTAACTGTTAATAGTACATTTAATTGATTTTCCTCAGTCTGTGCACGTTTTTCCCTAGTATTTTTTTCATATAGCACATTGCCAGTTCTTTTCAAATGCCCTTCTTTCAGGTTGCCGTCTCTCTGGAAACCGTTGTTGATACAGTCTTCTTGCTAAGCGTATTCTTATCACTAGCTCCCAAAACAAAAATTATATCAACCATCTCGGCTTGCGAAAAATTCATTATTTACAATTTTAATTCAAGTTTTAAATCAATTTGCTATAAAATACACTAATGCATCACACAAATTATCAACTAACAATAAATAATGACGTTTCTGAGATCTCTATTATTTTATATGCCACGCCTCGCGTCACGGCCAACTAACAACAAAACTTGAAAGCCGTATAGCCTTTTTACAATAAAAAATGTTAAATTGTCATTATTTCAAAACTACAATTTTTGGAATATACACTCTTATACAAAGTCACCCTTATTTTTAATGCTAAATAAGATAGAATTAAAAAATAGGGGTTTCATTAAAAAATGACTTTATAGGTTTTTGAATCTACTTTTTATTGTCCATTTTGATCACCCTGTATGAATGTATTACAAAATATCAATACAGCCCATTAGAGTAGTTCCCATTTCGAAACCAACCATAACTAATTGATAAAGGCTTCGTTTAGAAAAGATTTCCACCTATGTTTTGGCCTGCAAACGTCATTTTTGACAAAAAATTTGAAATTTGTCAAAAACGGTTAAACTTAGGTATAGGACATTATACATAAAATGTGTCTAAAATTGTATGTAGAATTTAAATATGTAATAATATATAGGGTTTTCTATTTAAACAAAAAATTTAAATTACTTCTAAGCTTTTATGATCTACCCTGTATAATTAAAAATGTTTTTGAAATATGCACCAGAATATATCTTACAACTTTTGTATTTATTTTTTTTTGTATCTCTTTAAATAAAGGAGATATGGGACTTTGTCATAATGTACCGATAAATATATATAATATATATATATATATATATATATATATAATATATATATATATATATATATATATATATATATATATATAAATATATATATATATATATATATATATATATATATATATATATATATATATATATATATATAATATATATATTAGTAAGATATTATAGAACGAAATTCTCTTTACTTTAAAATCACTACTTTACTCTACTTACTCTCTAAATGTGAATAGTTTATTTATCTTTAACTCAGCCAAGTTACCGTTTTAAGAGCTACCACTTAATTTTTCTTTACATTTTTATAATTATGTAAATCTAACCTCTTTTCATTATTGTATACAAGAACCCTGATTTATTCCGCCTATTGCAGATGAAGTAAATTCTAAATTCTGACAAGTGATTGTGCAGTTATTGTTATTTATGAAATCTGAATAAAACATTTTCTTGTTGAATGGTAAATTTTTGTCGCATTGTTCTCATTTTTTGTTTCTGTTTAATATTTTAGTTATGTGTTCCTGTTCAATATATTGTTGTTCTTAATTTCTAAAATGTAACCATTCCTTTTATTGAAATTGCGATGAATTTAATAAACTGGGTTTTACAAGGGGATATTTCAAAACCCGTTTGACTATGACAAATGAAATTTTAGGATATCAACATGCTACAAGGGGGCGTATTTTGACGTCTTAATTAAAATTTTATGACATACAATTTCGTATTAAGATTTCAAATGGGATGAAATAATTTTGCTGGCAAAAATTGATTCGTGGAGTCAGTTACGTATTTCTACAGAAATCATCCAATTTGTTTGAACAGTTTTTATAATAATTACAATGAAACGCAGTAGAAGCTAATATGGGATTTTTAATCCCATACATGCAACAAATGGGAACACGAGTCGTCGTTTCCATGCAACTATTTACTTCTTGAAACTAAAAGCTTTTAACATTTTGTTGTGATTATTATAAATATAGACTGTATGGGCCTACCTTGATTAAAAATATTATATTAGCTTCTACTGCGTTTTGTTTTGATTATTGTAAAAACCATTCAAACAAATTTTATGATTTTTGTAGCAACACATAACTGACACCACGGTATCCATTTTTGCCAAAAAAATTGTGTCATTCCATTTGAAATGTTAATGTCACCCCCACCTCTTACGAACCTGTGTGTCATAAAATTCTGTACCTACATTTGTATTTGTAGGTTGGAAGGTAGAAAATTATGTTACTTCACGTGTGCATAAATAGTATTAGTACTGGTGATAATTACAAACGGATTTGCAAGCAAGTAAAATGTTATTTACATGGTTAAATAAGTTTTGGAATCACCTGTAATTTTGAAATATGCCTTTTATTCAGGACCCAGAAGAAGAAAAACGCACACGCACACGCACACGCACACGCACACGCACACGCACACGCACACGCACACGCACACGCACACGCACACGCACCCGCACGCGCACACGCACACGCACACGCACACGCACACCCCCACCCACACCCACATCCACACCTCTGATTACCCCCACACCCACATTCACACCCAGGCCCTGAACCACATCCACACACGCACACACGCACATACGCACACACGCACCCACGCACACACGCACACAAGCACATTGCACACACGCACACACGCACACACGCACACACGCACACACGCACACACGCGCACACGCACACACGGGCACACGCACACACGGGCACACGCATACAGAGGCATACACATACATACACATACATACACTCATACACACACTCACCCGCACCCGCATCCGCAGCCACACATTAAAGGTAAAAAATGGAATGAACTAGCTAAACTTCCTTTGGGTATTCTTTTGGTTTTTAGCTAAAGCCATCAGTAAAAACTGACAGATTTTTAGTGGTTGACTCTGTAGGTAAAGCCAATCCTTTGGAGATTTATTTGCATGATTCAATATGTGCCATTAGTCAACTCTTCTTCATACGTCATAAAACCAATCATTTTCGATACTAGCTCTTAGAATCCATTATCAACAAGCTTGATTCCAGTAAGGTGACTGACCCAGACGGTATCCCAGCTATTGTCTTACAAAAATGTTCCCCCGAACTACTGTTTAAGCTCTACTTGATCTCTATGCCTTCCGGGGTGTTTCCTAAATCATGGAAATTAGCAGATCTTCAACAAATAACCAAAAAAGGCAACCCTGTAACTACCCACCATTTGATATGAGTCATGGAATAAACCACCATCAGCAACTACTTTCTTTTCTTGAATCAAATAAACTCGTTAGTGACCACCAATATTGTTTTAGGCCGAGTCATTCAACACGTGATATTCTTTCATGTGTGACTCAAGTTTGGAACAATATATTAGACAGATCCGATGGAAACGTTGCATTCGCCGTTGATATCTCAAAAGCATTTGACCAAGTTTGGCATAAGTGTTTACTTGACAAGCTCACCGCGTTGGAGTTTACTAATACGTTCGTCAATTGGTTTCTAATTTTTTGATATGTGTGGTAGTAGATGACTTCTTTTCGAAAGAAGTTGACACTAACGCTGGCATGTTATACGTAGATGATCCCATTTCTTCAACAACTAGTTATAGTTCATCTCAGTCTTCTTGTAATGCTAACCCATTTTTTTCTCAAATTAAGATATTGAAGCTTAAATGGTTATTTTAATCCACAGAGGTATTCGATGTATACTTGAATGGAGAAGTAATAATCAAGTTAAATTTAATGATAACGAAACTCAGTATTGTGTTGTCCCATAAAATAGATCGAACAATTCCTGTTAGGTATGATAATATCTTGAACCACGTATGGTAGGAATCACTAATCATCCATATGTAAGTAGAATGAGAGGAGAATAGGAGAAATCCTCTGGAGAATAGGACAAATCCTCCGCGTATGCGCCCTGTTTAGTTTTTAATTCCAGCCCCTAGAGGATAGGCAACCGCAGACACGTTGAATGATCTTAATTGTCGAGCTTCTTTTCAGGCGCCATTTTCAACCCCTTGATGACGTATTCATGGTCCTCACCCCCATAACTAGGACCCCTTTGGCAGTATTAAGAGTGTTTTTAAGGTCCATAATCGCGACGTCATAATTAAAGTACTGGATGAAGGAGAGATTCTTCATCTTAATTCCTCTGGTACTATAATTTAAATAAAATAACAATAAAGTAGAGGGCGCTTGAATTCAAGTCACTGCTCTAATGTATATATGGCGGCAAATTTGAATAACGGTGACAAATTCTTCTTTAAGTGTATTCTGTACACAATCTTTCCATTGCTCTGAAGTGGCCGTAGAAATTCCTTCATTAAGTAGTTCTTTACATCCTTAAGTTTATATGTCGTGCTATTTGCAGCTACGTGCTGTTACACCTGTGCCCATATTATTTCGATCGCATTTAAATTGCAATGGTAAGGAGGCAATCTTAATATAGTTCTTCCAGTAATTTTTACCATTTCATCAATAACACAGGTAGGTGGATGTGTAATAGAATGTTGTTTGACCAATTTCAATAATTGTAATTTTAATAAATTATCATTGGTTGAAATGTCTTTACTATGAAGCCAAGTAATGGTACTTTTCTTCCAACTTTGTGTCGGTGATTTCTCTGCTTTAATACTATGATAGGGAGCTTTATCTATCGCAATTACACAATTTTCCTCCAAATTGGGTAATACATCTGCAAGCCATTCTTTATAAACATCACCACTCATATCTTCATGATAATCACCTGATAAGTAACCAAACATCAAATTAATAAAGTAGATAATTCAATAAATATGCTAACCTATCTTTTCTTTTTAATTGAAAGATCAATAATCCTCCATCAACAAATCCCGTATCGTTACCAATATGAGCAATTATTAATCGTTTCCCTTTCCCGGATGGATCCTTTAAACCAGTAGAAGGTCCTGCAATTGCAGCTTGTCTTGCAGTTTTCATAGTTGTGTCATGCCAAATCTTATTTTTGACATGACTTGCATTAACCCATGTTTCGTTAGTATAATATATTTTTCTGCCTTCTTCACGATATTTCTGGATGATGGTTAAGAACTTTCTTCTCCAAAGAACAATTTCAGGTTTTTCGATCAACAGAGATTTTCTTGTTCGTTTATCATATTTAAATCCTAATTTCTTTAATACCCGCCTTACGGATGAATGGCTGAAGTTTGGTAAAGAATCGTCATTATTAATGCAGTTGGCAATTCATTACGAAAGCAAAAGGTGTGTACATGCCGTAGAATTCCAATTTCTCAAAATCTACAAGTCTGTTGTAGATAGTGGTATTATTTCTACTCTTGTTCAGTGAACGTGCAATACCTGCACTTTCAATTTCTTTTATTAATTTCCATATTGAATTTTGTCCAATGCCAGTTTCGACAGCAGCTTGTTTTACAGCCGCAGTTTTACTTGCGTGGGTATTTTAAATACACGTTATATGTTATCAACTTTTCACCACTACGGATTAATTTTCCGCAAGGATGTTTGAATGATTGATCCTCAGCCATCTTACAATTAACTGCTAAAATAAGAGCTTTTAATTATTCCGCAATTTATTTTTCCACAGTCATACATTTGTAATAAAAACAAAACCAGCGGCGGTGAGTTTTGATAAGAACTATTTCTTTAAAAGCAAATAAGTACAAATAACTGTAAAGATTTGTGACAAATACGAAATTTTGACAATTTTTAGAAAAATTTGGTTTTGTAAACTTGTCTCGTGTGTTAACCAATCAACGAGAAGGTTAAATTTAGCTCTGGGCTCTGATCAACCAAATCCTTCTCAATCAAATCAATCTCAAGCAAATCGATCAAATCAGTCAACACAATTAACAATTTATCAATCAATTCAATCATCATTAGTGTTTAATTCTTCATAACCTTCAGGTAACGATTCTCCCACTGCATATACCTAACTTTTATGAACGACCGCTTACTTTGTAGATAAGACTAATCGAGACTCAGAGTTACCACTCTCCCTAAACGTAAGGGCATCGGCGTGGGAAAACAGTACGTACAGTGGGAGAATCGTTACGTGAAGGTTATGAAGAATTGTTAGCACAGATTATTGAATGATTTGATTGAGATTGATTGATTGATTTGATTGATTTGCTTGAGATTGGTGCGATTGAGAAGGATTTTATTGATCTGAGCCCGGAGTCTGGGCGGGGACCTATGGACCAATCAGAAAACTGGAGACATGACCCAGTGCCAGAGGAATTAAGATGAATCTCTCCTTCACCCAGCACTGCTGTCGTGATTATGGCCCTTAAAAAGACTCTTAATACTATATTATGCTTTATTAATAAAAATGAATAGTTTTCATTTTTCCCATTTAGCTCAGACGTATTTTGTACTTGCAAAATAAGGATCGGGGTTCGTTATTAAGGCCCTCAACACTCTGAACAAATAGATTAAAAAGTTTATATACCTTTATTTCCTATTTTTTTTTATAAATTTAAATATTTAGCCTTTAAACTACCTAAGTAAGGTAAACAAACATATTTACAGGTGGATTCTCCTTTTCGGGTTGCTCCTGGGAGGAGGATTAGGTTGTCCTCTGGAGTTTCTGCAATATAACATTAATAGAAGGTTGGTTTTTGACTTTTAATCTACGTCCTTTGACTGGTTTGAATTTACTTGTTTAACTACCGAAATAAAAACAAATAATTTTACCTGAATGCGTCCCTGGATAAACTACAGAAGTCGGGAGCAAGATAAAACTGTTATAAACACGCGTGAGATAAGAAGCCGAGTTCAGTGCTCTGCCTTCAAAGAAATAATCGATATTTTAAAGCGGTCGGATTTCAAACGTATAAGAATAATATAGTTTTATACCTGCTTTTCTTATGAAAATAAACTCATTCATTTTAAATTCAATTTTGCCCTTTTAAATAAGTGAAAACTTTTCGTTTTGAAGGTAGATTTAGTACGGCAGCTGCGGATTATTTGTTTATTTTCCGATATTAATTATATTAGTACACAGGTTTTTATTTAAATGAAATAATTTTGTTATATTGGCTGGGTTTAAAATATACAACCTTTGTTTTCTATTAAATAGAATCGTTCGCGTCTAACACTAATGATATTAATTATTTAACGCGAAATGGTTTCTGGTTTACAGGTAACAATCTTACTAATTGCAAACGGTATAACTTACGTTTTTCGGTGGTGGCGGCGGCGGTTAAATTACAGGCGATAATTTAGTACTGATGAACACGTCTAGTTTTTACGGTTACGTTTCGATTTTACTGGATTAACGGCGTAAACTAGGTGTTCAGCTTAATCTCCCTGCGAGGTTTTAATTACAGGTACTCTGCGGTTTCTGGTACGTTTGTCGAGGTGTTTTTGTTTTAGTGTTAGTGTAAATTTGTGTAGGTGGGTCTCCTTTGTTAGTAATCTGGGGTAACTACCCGTTAAACCAAACAAGAGGATCTCCGGCGGTCAATGGAGTGTAGGGCAACCACCCTTCAGACTCCACAGTGTAGGTGTCTAGTAAGGAAAGAGTATGTCGGACTTCCAACCCTGCATATCCCTCTCACCAGGTGTATTGTGATGTAGGTATCTCAACTTACGTACGTTCCACGTTAGATCTCTGCCACTCTAACTCTTTGGCTTCGGTGATGATATCAAGTCGCGGAGTCGCGTTTTCTGCTTCGGAAGGCGGTTACAGGCTGGCGGTTTTTAAACAGGTAGCAGTCGGCGCGAGCGCGGCGATACAGCACACGATTTCTATTCGGGTTCTTCTGGTAGAGTTCTAACTCCAGATAGCGGCGCGTGCCGCGTTTTTATAAAGAATTCGCGAGGGTGGTTACAAAACTTTGGAGGTGAGGTTCCGTAGGCCAGTATTGGCGGAAAATGCTCTGACGTATACAAACTTTTAAACGTTTTTGAGATTTACGTCTGGGGGGAGAATGCATGATTAATTATTGTGCAATTTTCTGCAACGTTATGAAATATGTTTAAATTTTACTAAAAATTCTACGAATTTTTATAATTGCTTGCGCCTGTGCACTTAACAAGTCACTTTATCTTAATAAATTCCGCGAATTTTATATCAGTACTGGTATTTTATTTAGCAAATAATTAATCATGACAGGAAAATTTTGATAAAGGACGGCGTCTTGCTAATAAAATTTATGAAACTAATTAATAATAGTAAAAAATTGGGATATCTGACGGCGTCCCTTTACAATACTGCCAAATGGGCCCTAATTACTGGGGCGAGGATCATAAATACGTCATCAAGAGGTTAAAAATGGCGTCTGAAAAGAAGCTGACAATTAAGATACATTAAACGTGTCTACGGTTACCTACCCTCCAGGGCTGAAAATTTAAAACTATACAGGTCGCATGCGCGGAGGATTTGTTTTATTCTCCGGAGGATTTGTCCTATTCCCCTCTCATTCTACTTATAAAGTGCAAATTTCAACTTTTCGTACAGCCGGGCGCAATCCACATTCTTGTACACGTATTCTAAACAATGGAGTGATCTCCACAGTTCCTGTTTTACTGTTACTTTGGTTATGAAAAAATTTGGTAGCCGTTCATAGGCATTTGTTGGCAGTCCAATGTGTTCCTCACTAGTACGTTAGACTAAACTTCGCCTTGTTACTTGTTTGCAACGAGCTGTGTTGGTAACTATGTTAGTTTTTTTTTACATAATTTGAACATTTTCAAGGGTAATTAGGTATAAAAGTGCCCAAATTAGAAATTCGTTGTTATGAAACTGACAATGTGATTGATACATTTACTTACTTATAAGAGCTTAGTGAACATGTTGAAAGACTAAGAATAATTAATCTTTTCAACACTGAATTCCTGCTAAAAGGGTCTTTGCTGGGAGAAACCGTTGAAAGCGTGTATTAACAAAGCTTTGAAACATTTGGAACGTTACTTTCAAAATACCTACAAGGTGCTTAAAGCTGGATCGCGTTTTTCATCGTATTAGGTATCTGATACAACATGAAAGTATTTTAAACATTCAAAATATTAAGTAGCTCAGAACAAATAGTTTTGATAAATGTATATGATCATAGAATTGTTACATTGCGTGTTAGGGTTGTCCAATTTTAACTATGAAGTTTAGTCATGTAAATAAGTAAGGAAAAAGTTGCAATAAATCAGTGCGTGACTCTATACGGAAAATTTAGTGTATTTTGATGCAGTTGATACTTTATAACTTATCAGGTGCTACAAAAACATTGTGATATAGATGGCGTCTGTTTACAGCAAATAAATTCATTGTGAGTTGGCGTAACCTCACTTTTGCTTTCTGGTAATAAATTACCAAACTTGCGTAAACAGCATTTCATGTGCTATAAAAAAAACTAAAATAGATCTATTAAGTCAGAAGGTCAAGACGAAAGAGTTATATTTCTACGATTTTCATTTTATCCTTAAGGTGGGAAAGCTAAATTGAGGTCAAGGAACACTTTATTAAAAGCACCTAGTAGATTTTTCGTTTTACGAATATATTTATTCATATATGGGAAGTGTTATCCGGCTTTATAATTAAGCATGTTTTAAATTACGGAATATTCGGCTACAATTGTTTCGGTGTATAATTATCTAGAATTTATTTCGGTTTGGTGTTATTTTGGTTAGAAGCATTCCAACCGCACTGAATATTTAGTAAATGAGAATATGAAAATTTCCTGCATTTATGCAAATAAGAGTAAATTAAACATAAGTCAGTTTAGTTCGTTTAAAATCTTAAAATCTTACTAGTAAATAGTAACAGTATAGAGTATCATATTTTTGCTGGGTCTCGCGTTCTTCGGGGATGATATCGATCCACTCCCGTATCCCAGCAACTCGGCCCGCACCTTTACCCTGCAGATACACATTATATTATATACACCTAATGCGCTACAGGTTAATTGTTATTTCTTTTTCATTCATAGTCAAAAAGAGTATGTCTTTTCATTTCAGTCGTTTGGTACACTGGTGGTACATGAATGAAATAACCTTCAGTATAATCATTAAGGAATGTAAACAAATTTAAGAATTATAACCTGTTGAAATTTAAAAGTAGTCAGTTTAATCCAACAAAGAAATATAGCAACAGGATCTACAAAGCTTATTTGCATTCCCGGTTTTGTTAAGTTGATTCAGGCCTGATTTATTACTTCATATTTCTTAAAATTTATGCTGTCATAAATCCTTAATTTAACAGTATTTTTGTCTTAAAGAGAAAATAATTGGTAATTGTAAGTAACGGAAATAATTAATGCACACAAGGGTGTTTACATAAGCAAAAACTTTTAGTCTTCATTGTATATTAAAATATCTAAAGAGTGAAAGTTTGGAAAAACCTTTTGGTTTAAACATTTATGAAATGCATAGACAATTTACACTTTACTTGCCGGTTATAGTTTTTGTTAGAAAGAAGAATAATATCTAAATTGATAAGAAAATTTAGACTATTCTATTACACGAAATGCGTCAATAGAATTAGATCCAGAATTAACAAATTGTATAAGGAAGAATAAAACTGATATAGTCTTATTTAAAGGATATATGTAGATTATCAATTGTTTTTTACCCCTTTTCGTTTGCCCCTTATCCTTCACATGTCAATTGCTCTGTTTAACTGACTTATTTACCGAGATAGGGAAACAATATTGCAACTATTATTTATGTAATTCTTAGGGTAGATTACGGTTGTGTAGTCAAAAATGAAATATAGTGCAAGATTTTTTTTACTTACAGTAGAACATGGATAATATCCTTGTTTATGAATGTATATAAACAAGGATAATATGCATCAGTTTTAGTGGTATTTGATACAGAATTGTTCTTTATTCAATAAACGAAATGCAATTGGCAATTGCATCACTATACAGGGTGTCCCCGGCAGAATATAAGCACAACGTATATATATTTGACAACCGCAGGGCGATAAGGCTATCTTACTGGTCGATGCCAAATAACAGTACACATTGCTATATAGACGCCAAATAAATGTACATTTTGCCACAGAGTTTCCACTCGCCAAATAACAGTACGAATTGCTCTGGATACCTAAATGGATGTACAGGGTGTGGCGCGAAGAGTTTTGATTAAAAGTAATGGCGGATACAGGTATGTTAAAAATCTGAAATTACGAAGCTGTAGGTTTTGGATGACGCTGAGTTCAAATATAATATTGTCCTGAATGTGGTAGACGTCAACTTTGTTATTGAAAATGGAACTTAATATTGTTTATTTTATTTTCGAATTCTACATGAAATTCTAGATAAAATTTGTATACAATGTCCTATACCAAAAATGAAGTATTTTCGAGATATTATGATTTTTTACAAAATTTTGAGAAAATCCTAGTCCACATTGAATAACGATATCTCCATTAATAACGAAGCTAGTGACGTGAAGTTGTAACCAATAAACAACAAGCGCCTGCTCGTTAACTCCATATATCCATCTCACTGATATTTCGTACAGGGTGTTTTAAACTTAGCCGCTAACATGCACAATTTAAATCATTTATAAGTTGCTTATTTTAAATAGAACACCCTGTATTTTATTACATTTTTCGCTGTATTTTTTTAAGCCGATTCGTTTGGTATCAGTATTCCCAATACCTAAATCCAACCACTTTTGAGATATTTTATTATCTTAGTTAAAAAATAACAACACTCAATTATTGCAACATTAGTAAAGGGTAGGCCTGGATTTCCATTATTTAAGGTGATATTTTGTTATTTTTTCATAAGTTATTAATTCTGAAAAGTAGCCAATAGCCTGAAAGGATTATTAATTGTGGATATCATTAAAAACGTTGACTAGGTATTTTGTATTAATTTAATTAGATAACTTACAAACAAAAATAACTAAATGTAATATTAAACAAATAAAGTTTTATAATAAGTGTTCAAAATTAGCACCATCTACTTCTAAACATTTATGAATCCTTTTCATTAAGTTATGTCTTATAATTCTGGAAATATGGTCGGGTGTTAGAGAATTAAAAGCAAGTAAGACTCTCTGCATCATATCTTCCTTTGTCGTAACAGGTTTGGAAAATACCTGATTTTTAATGTACCCCAAATACCAAAATCTAGAGGAGCCAAATCAGGAGAGCGAGCTGGCCGGCGAAACGGACCCTGATTGGCAATTCATCTATCATCAAACAGGCCCAAAGTTATGAGGAGGTGCTCCATATCCTGATACTAAGCTGAAGTCGCCTCTCCATTTCTTAAAGTATGTAACACCGGTCGTATGGCTTCTTCTAAAATGTGGCAATATCTTGTACCATTTAAATTTTCATCATAAAATTTTAATGCTAAAATTTTAATGCTAAAATTTTATCGTCTTTTATTGCACAAAAAACATTAAAACTCCAACTATCTTGGAAATAACGTTCCCTACTAACATGTGGATTTTTATTAGACCAAAAATGGAAATTATGCCGATTAAATAATCCATTTTTGCTAACATTTGCTTCATCACACCTTATAACTTTTTTTATTAAGTTTTCGTCCTCTTGGGTCTTTATTAAAAACCATCCACAGAATTCTACCCTTCGAGGAAGATCACCTAATGGTAAGTGTTGCACCAAATGATATGAAAATGGTTTCCATTTGTGTTTTTTTTAAATGCGATAAATTGTTCTCGTCGACAAAGTAAGATCTCTCTGGCAATCTCTAATGGAGACATTTGGAGAGGCGTAAAATAACCCAAAACATTAATTTCGTTTATGTCACTGTCCACTAGTGGTTTATTTTTATTAATTTTTATCTCAACTTCACCAAACTGACGGCAGTTTTTAAGCAATCTTCTTACAATATCACCAGTTGCATTTGGTCGATTTGGATATCTTTCTGCAAAAACACGGCAAGTCCGTTCAACAATTCTATGACACTCGTCGTAACTAATAATAAGATTTAAAAAATCATCACTAGTAAATCCTACATTTTCCATTATTTACTATGAAATACAAATGAAAACTGTCAAAACAACATAAACAATTAACGTTCTAACTATCAAATCTTTGACAGCCATGGCCTACCCTTTACTAATGTTGAATAATTAAGTGTTGTTATGTTTTAACTAAGATAATGAAATATCTCAAAAGTGGTTGGATTTAGGTATAGGGAATACCGATACCAAACGAATTGGCTTAAAAAAATACAGCGGAAAATGTTACGACAAAGGAACATATCATGAGAGTCTTACTTGCTTTTAATTCTCTAACACCCGACCATATTTCCAGAATTACAAGACGTAACTTAATGAAAAGGATTCATTAATGTTTAGAAGTAGATGGTGCTAATTTTGAACACTTATTATAAAACTTTATTTGTTTAATATTACATTTAGTTATTTTGTTTGTAAGTTATCTAATTAAATTAATACAAAATACCTAGTCAACGTTTTTAATGATATCCACAATTAATAATCCTTTCAGGCTATTGGTTACTTTTCAGAATTAATAACTTATGAAAAATAACAAAATATCAACTTAATAATGAAATCATGGCCTACCTTTACTAATGTTGAAATAATTAGTGTTGTTATGTTTTAACTAAGATAATGAAATATCTCAAAAGTGGTTGGATTTAGGTATAGGAATACTGATACCAAACGAAATGGTTTAAAAAATACAGCGGAAAATGTAATAAAATACAGGGTGTTCTATTTAAAGTAAGCAACTTATAAATGATTTAAATTGTGCATGTTGGCGGCTAAGTTTAAAACACCCTGTATGAAATATCAATGAGATGGATATATGGAGTTAACGGGCAAGCGCTTGTTGTTTATTGGTTACAATTTCACGTCACTAGCTTCGTTATTAATGGAGATATCGTTATTCAATGTGGAGTAGGATTTTTTCAAAATTAAAAAAAAAAAATATCTCGAAAATACTTCATTTTTGGTATAGGACATTGTGCACAAATTTTATCTAGAATTTCATGTAGAATTCGAAAATAAAATAAAAAATATTAAGTTCCATTTAAAATAACAAAGTTGACGTCTACTTCCGGTATAACCGGAAGTGCCACATTCAGGACAGTATTATATTTGAACTCAGCGTCATCCAAAACCTACACCTTCGTAATTTCAGATTTTTAACATAACTGTATCCGCCATTACTTTTAATCAAAACTCTTCGCGCCACACCCTGTATACTTTGACATCTCAGCGCTCGCGCGCTTTTGTTTTTGCTTAGTGGTTAGGACATTTTATATGCAAGTACGTGCATCTTGTTGAGTTAATTAGCTGATCTTGATTTCAATGCTTTATTACAATATGGAATTACCTCAATCTTTTAAATACAAAACGAAAGAAGTTACTAACAATAGCAATAGTATAACAATTTACGCAAATTTAAACAATCTGGAAGGAAGTGGATCCAAAAATATTCAAGGTTAAATCACTCGAAATGGATTGTACCCGATAGCGCTCCCAATTTAAAACTTTTTGTGTGTTCGTAAGTATATAGCTAAGTTCGATTAATGCTTTATTATTTATATACAGCGTGTAATGTTTAATGAAATTTTGTACGTTTGGGCACAAACTGGGTCAGACCATTTCAAACTAATAAAATATATGTTTTAGAACAAACTTTTAATTTGTGTCAAAGTGCTTAGTTTTTGTAGTTTTGTATTGGCATTATTGTAATAAATCTTTAAAATATATTCTCTTCTCATGCAAATTTTAATTTACTGCCATAACGTACACGGCGCTGACGCGACTCTATAATATGTACTGTTATCTGGCATACGCATGCATTTTTAATTCACTTTCAAAACGTACATGACTGCGACTCCGCAAAGGCGTACTGCTATCTGGCATCAACCAATCAGAAAGAGTAGATATAGACCGTTTGCCTAATCATGTACGTTTTGCTTATGTGCTCCCCGGCAGTATCTCAGCAATCTTTCAACGCAGAGCGTTCGGAAAAAATATCTGATGGCCAAGACAGTCTGCTGGAATTTATTTTGAAGTTTGTGCCTCTACCACTAGGTGGCCCAGCATACTCGCCCTTATTAAAAATGCCTTTTTATGAAGTTTGTAATGTTCTGAAACTCTTTTGAAATGCACTTTAAGATCTAGGCCGCAAAATAAGGGTTGTAGGAGAGGGGAAACTCATCTGATTAATTACGGTATAATTTCAGTTTCATCAAATCGAAATCCATAAAATAACTCTCATTTGGCGAAAAACTTTTTTAAGCATAATAATGTAAAAGATTGTAATATTTTGCTTTTAAATCCACCGATAAAGGGCGTTTTTTTTAAATACAAAGTTGCTTTTTCGATTTTTCTCAAAATTTTTAAACATAACCACACCATTATTTTATCGTATCCAGAAAATGTATTATATTTGTAAAACACCGGTAAAAAAGGTAGTTCTTTATTATTCAAAACGTTATAGCAAAATGAAAATACTATGACTCTAATTTCAATCATTATTTTATTACTTCCGCATACCTTGCTTTAAATTCCCCATAACTAATTAAAAAATCGGGTTTATTTACAAAAGAACATAAAAATTAATAAAAGCTTTACTTTTTCAATTTTGTTACGGTCGAAAATGAAACTAAAACGGCAAGTAACAGATAATTAGAGTGCACCGGACTAGCTCGGTGGGACAGAGAGCGTGGACGTGTTTTTGAATTTAAAAATACCGAAGGTGGTTAGTCGCATTGTCGAAAGTCGCAGATAAGAGTGCGTCGTAATTGGAATAAAGTCAAGTAAAAGGGCGTCAGACTGTTATTAAGACGAACTCGGTAAGAATACACCTGGGCACACGTAGATAAATCAGCCTTCAACAGTCAAAAGATCTCACTTTCCTTACGTTGGCTACCTCCAGGTGTACGTCGGAGATGCTTCGAAACATTAGCTCTAGAACCAACCTTTAAAATATCCATACGCTCAAATATCAAAATAGCGTAGGCGCAAATCAGTTGTTGGGTTTCAATGACTTCTTTAACTTTATTTTTCGTTACGTTACCACGCTTGTGAATAAAATAATTCAAACACAATAATAACAAAAAATAATGAACGTTAAATGTTACGCTTAAATTTTATTAACTCAAATTTAAATACTACTCAACTCCAAAGCTCTGTCATTAATTGAACTCCAAATTAAAATAATTAGACATAAACTAGATAAACGTCATTTAATATTCCTCTAAACGGTTACGTTAAACAACACAAAATATTTAATAAAACGGTATAACTCTGAATGTGCTTCAATTGCAGGAAATTACCACTGGTTATTTTTAACATGAATCAATAAAAATTGAAATAAAAATTTAGCTCTCAATAAATTCTTTAGTTTGAATACTAAAAAAAACACCACTTTCGTGAATTATTGGTTTCGCTGGTCGGGAGGAGATCACTAATTAACACCATAAAATTCAGATAATTGTTCGTCTATTATATCTAAATATATCTCAAAAAGCAGACAGATACATAGATTTATTTGCATTGTTTTCTGTTTGATTTAAAATCTTAAATACTAGAAAACGAGAAAGTAAAATGGCCAACCTTGTATGCTTACCAAGTGGCCTTTGATTTTAAACTACGGAAATAGAATTATTTAAATTTGACTAAATTCAGAACAATAGGTAACCAATTGGTCACTAAAAGTCAATTTTACCATGCGAAATGTTCATATACATAATAACATAAATTTGCAGTACATTTAATTAAATAATAAAAAAAAAAATACCAAAGATATCGCAAATAAAAGAAGTTCGACAACCTTTTATTGAGATCAAATTCTGCAAGATAACACCAAAAAAAACGACTGTGTTTATTCGCTTGTCAACCAATTATTTCACAAGTTTACAAACAAAGATATGATAAAGAATTCACAATAACGTACAATATTCTCCACCGGACGGCAAAGAAAGCAACGAGAACGACTCCAGGATACCAGCAGAATGTCCTCGATCGGCAAACCAATACGGCAATTTCCCAGTCTTAATTTCGATAGCGATACGTTTATCTGAATTGGTCAGGACGGAATACAGTTTATGTGCACAAAACGAGTAGCTCTTAAACACGAGATATTTACACACTTTAAGGTTCAATTAAATCGGTAGCTCTATTTACAAGTCTCTTTAATTATTAAAATGGCAAAAAGATGTCTGTTGCTGCTGATTTTCTGTTACGTGGGAAACAAAACGTTGTGCCTTCACAATGGTTTCATTCGGTAATATAAATCCGCCTTAAGCGCGACCACGATCCACCACTAACATGCACTTAAATAAACACATCACTTGAAATGTTCGTTAATTGACTCCACGGTCTGTAACTTCAAAATAAATAACCAGGAGGGATGAACGTCTACACAAATATCCACCAAACGGGGCTTTCAGTCGCAAACAACTTTTCCAAAAGTTCGCTCCTCCAGGTATTCGAAAAAGGCACGCTCCCAAGCTCACAGATCACATCTCATACTCACGAAAGTCAGATCGAGAATCCCCGCGCAATTAACCGCGCAAAAACAGCCTCTTCCCCTCTCCATCATATTACACCATCTTTCTCAACCACGCTTTAACTTGAAAGAAAACTGCTGACACTGCGACGTGCATGACTCAAGTGCAAATTGTCGTCCACAGATTTATTTCTTAAACGATAATGATAATTACTTAACACTAAAGGATTAAGATACTATACTACGGCAGAAAAACGGCGTCAATTACTAAAACGCAATAAATAGAACCCATCAACAGCCCCTGCTTAAACAAGCAAACCAAGGAATGATCTTATCCTACACTTTAAATACGAACTTTTCTTATCTACAGCTACATTTTATTTTAACGAAATCTTTTATAAAAATTCACAGGAAAATTATTTAGATTCAACGTGAAAATTTCCTATTTCCATTTAATTAAATCAGAAAATACATAATTGCCAATTTCAGAAATCAAAACTTAATTGCAATACAAAAAGTTTAATTCGAAAACCACTATAAGTTAGAAAATCAAACAATCTATTGTTATTTTCACTTGTACCTTGATCAACACAGAAAAAACACCAACTTTCGTTAGCGTAAACTGAGTCACTAGCAAAAAAAAGAATAAAGGAAAAAATACGTACATATGTAAAGGGCGTTCAAATACACATGATAATTTCTTGACTTTCAATTTAACCGTCTCTGATGTGACAAATATTTTTTAAATAAAAAAAGCATCGGCGGCAGTGCAACGTTTTCATCTAGAATGCTTTGTAAAAACAATGGTTTCTCTAATATAACTGATGTATTTAATTATTGTTGACTTGTACTTGTAACATTTTTCGGTTAAAATTCTTTTGAAATGTGATTATTGTCTTTTTTTTTGTTGTTATAAATTTTTTAAGTTAAGGTCTAGGCCGAAAATAAGAATGGGGGGAGAGGGGAAGTCATCTGGTTAATTACGCTATAATTTTAGTTTCATCAAATCGAAGTTTATAAAATAGTTCTTATTTGACAAAAAAAGGTTTTTTAAGCATAAAAATGTAAAAATTTATATTTTGCATTTAGAGCCACTGCTAGAGGGCGTTTTTTAAATACATAGGAGTTTTTTCGCTTTTTCATGAAATCTTTGAATG
The DNA here is from genome assembly GCA_036346205.1 of Vesta saturnalis. NCBI lineage: Eukaryota > Metazoa > Arthropoda > Insecta > Coleoptera > Lampyridae > Vesta > Vesta saturnalis. The sequence goes on along the minus strand of JARFJB010002314.1, from coordinate 237,500 downwards.
CAATCGTAGTCAGAAAATACCTTAAATTTGTAACATACTGGTGAAAAAAGCAGAACTAAATATTGTATTTTTTCACAAATATTTAAAAAAAACTGCATTTATGTACAAAAATTAAAAAATACCTATTTAAAATCATTCGTCATGTTGGTACCACATTATTCCTCTAATATTTAACGGGATGTGTTTAAATAAGCCTGGTTGGTTATTGGTCAAAAATGGGAGATATAGTTTACTGTTTAAACAACCATTAAACATATGTGGGCCAATAACTCTATTTCCCAATATATCGCACCAAATATTTAATACTGGTTTTAGTCCATTCTTAATGAGGATTATTTTCTGACCAATGCATATTTTGTAAATTTACTCCTCGGGTGTTCGTGTCCACAAGATTCGACAATTAAATTGCAGTTCTTCTTTTATCATATTTTTAAACCAAATGCAAAAATTTAATCTCCGGTCAAAATCAGCACACACTAGTGCTTGGTGTAAAGCGATATGGTACAGATATAAGTTAAAATCACATACAATTTTATGGACTGTCGTTTTACTGACCCCTAAATCATTGGATATTGTTCTTACATTTAAAAGTGGACCCGCGTCTACATACGCAAGGACACTTATAATTGAATCTTCACTTCGAATGGTCGTTGATTTCTATTTGATTTATGAACATTTCAGATTTAAGACGACTTGCAAACTTAAACATTGTTTGCGATAATGTTGCCTTTCAGGGTATTTTTTCGCATATTGCCTAACAGCAATGCAGGCGTTTTCAAAATATTGAAAATAAACGGCGAGCAGATCGTACGCATTTTCGGTGAAATATTTTTAAAATCAACTTAAAAAAATTTGTAACAACAAAAAAGACAATAAGTAAATTTCAAAAGAATTTTAACCGAAAAATGTACATGTACAATGTTTTTTATTTAAAAAATATTTGTCACATCAGAGAAGGTTAAATTGAGAGTCAATAAACTGAAAAAGTAAAGCTTTTATTAATTTTTATATTCTATTCTACATAAACCCGATTTTTTTATTAGTTATGGGGAATTTAAAACAAGTATGCGTAGGTAATAAAATAATGATTGAAATTAGAGTCATAGTATTTCCATTTTGCTATAACGTTTTAAATAATAAAGATATCGAACTGTCTTTTCTACCGGTGTTTTATAAATATAAGATAATTTCTGGATACGACAAAATAATGCAGTGGTTATGTTTAAAAATTTCGAGATAAATCGAAAAAGCTACTATGTATTTTAAAAAAACGCCCTTTTTCGGTGACTTTAAAAGCAAAATATTATAATCTTTTACATTATTATGCTTAAAAAAGTTTTTTGCCAAATGAGAGTTATTTTATGGATTTAGATTTGATGAAACTAAAATTATACCGTAATTAATCAGATGAGTTTCTCCTCTCCTCCAACCCTTATTTTGCTAGACCTTAAAGTGTATTTAAAAAAAGTTTCAAAGCCTTATAAACTTCGTATTAGTGATATTTCTCTTATACAGGTATTTTCTAATAGCGTCATGTATGCTGCGCCACCTAGCGGTAAACGCGCGAACTTCAAAATAATTTCCAGTAGTTTCTCTTGGCCACTGTTATAATTGTTCATCCGAACGCTCTGCGATGAAAGGGTGCTGAGATAACACCGGAGGCCGACCTTAGCGGGAGACCTTAGGTGTCTATAGACAATAGTCTTTCAACTCTGGGACAGAAAACACCATTTTTATTATTTGGAGTAGGAGGTTTTATGCCGTGTAGAACAACTTCCCACTTCTAAAAAGCATCCTTACGCTCTGGCCATTTCCAATTTTCTTTTGAATTCTCCATTGCACTAATGGTATCCCCTTCCTCATCAAAACTAATAATACTACCCGGGTACATACATATTTTATACAACGGTACAGCTTGAGAACCAATTCTTGACGTATGTGATGAAAAACCCATAATTCAAGCCTCCAATATGGCATTCTCATTACTTTGTCCATATTACTTTCTTCACGACTTGTTGGTGCGGTTATCTACCTGAATTATTCTTGACCCTGATGGTTCTTCAGAAACAACTTGCTCGTGGGTTACACTCTTACCAGGACAAATATTGATTTTATTTCTCTTCTTCAACTGTCTCTTATCACATGTGCATTCAATTCTTGTAGTTGCTAAAGTGTTTAAGATAGCTTCACCCACAAAACCACTGTATACAATTTTATGATGGATGCGATCACCTGGCAGAATACAACATTTTCGGAAGCCACTTATAAGATCCGTAAAGATATCTAGTGCCACTAACTTTAAAGTTATTTTCAGTAAAGGGGAAAAATCTTGTTTCGTCAGTACAGCATGCTTCATACCATATGGTGTTTGCTTTTAGTCCAAGTAATTTTGACGGAGCCAAAGAATTCCACGCCCAGTGGCTGAGTGAGGCGTGTGCTGTTTAGTGGGAGGCATATGTAGTGTATGTCTTCATGACGGCAGAGCTTAAAAATGGAAAAAAAATAAATGTAATGATACGTTATCCCCGATGATAACTTTTTCCCAGTGAATCTTCTCAGTTTGGGTAATAATATACTATCAATCCAGTCAGCAAATGTTACATGCTCAAGCCAACCAGACGAAGAGTGAGTTCCGGCACCCTTCCGGTCCGTCTTCTGTCCATGTAGATTTATACCACATATGGAGGTAAAAGTTGTCCCGCCGCACTTCTACAGAACATCATGGAAATAGAACTTTTTGAGAAATTGCATATTCTTTCTGGATGTTTCATGCTTCGCCAAACTACTACCTTTTTTTGGCCCGGACTATCTGTAAGGTTAGTCTCGTCGAAATTGAATACCTTCTCTAGGGGAACTCCTTGAATTGTACTTTTCAATTTTTCTTCGTCCACACCAACTCGACTTGTTATGTTAGCAGTAAATCTTTCAGAATGTCTCTTATTCTATTTTAAAATACTGTTGGTCCAATCCTTTCCAGGTAGATTATCAGAAAACCTGCTTTCTTTGCATAAATTCTGAACCACTTAAAGCTACCAAACATGAAGCGAAACCTTCCTCTTATTCACTGGTAAAAACTGGAGGTATGCCTGGAGTCTTTCACTACATTGCTTGATCTTACTGGCTACTGTCCGTGAAGGAAATTGTATTTTACGGAAGCTTTCCTTCATGATAGTTCTCCCTTCCGGATACTACTTAGAGAACTCTTCTTAACTTTCGTCTAAAAAATTGAATTTTGGTCGGCAGGCAAGGATATTGCATGCATTATTGTATGATGCAAAGGAACCCCATATTTTATTAAATCCCAACCTCTCACTACAATGTTAAAAAAACACAAACAATACGTAACATTTTTAATAGCTATTGCTCACACTGGTTTAGATATATTCTAAGCAATATAAAAAATAATTACGTATAGGTGACTCCAGTATACCGAAGCTAATTTTTCAGACCACAAATTATAGACACGCTGTTGCTCTTATTTAGGCGCGAGAGATTTCCTATCTCAGCGGTATCTTAGCACTCGAATAGTAATCTATTAAGATAGTTCTTTATATAACGCTTAATCTTTCCTTCGTAGTTTCCTTAGTTTCGCTAGTTCTAACAGATTTCGATAAAAAGTTTTTCTAGGCAGCGATGCAAAATTATTCCTGTAGGAGCAAAGCTTTACGATAAGGCATAAAATTGTTTAAAATAGGAAGTATATGTCATTTTTCCACCATTTAGAAGCTTGTTTCTTGTGCTTTTCAAAAATGTAAATACGATAACATTATTTTCAATAACCATAAAGCTGCAGAATAAGTACAGAAGTATTTGATATATTTTAAGGAGGCCGTGACGGTTGCTACGTTAACTATCTAACCAAATGGTTCGTTTATTTTAATTCTTCTTTGTAATAAATTTAAACACCAAAAGAAGCTCTTAATATAAGAGAATGCCGAAGTATAATTGTTACACGCTTTTTTCTAATTAATTTTCGAGAGATTTAAACAGTTAAAAATATATATGGAAAACATTACACATTTGTAATCACTAACGGAATATATGTTATTTATGCAACATTAGTTATTGCACAAAACCCATTTTATTAGTAAGTATAGAAATTTCAATTGCAGGACAAGGTCTGCAGGCCGGCTGTATGTTAAAATATCCATTTTCGGATTATCTCTGTATTAATAGTTAAATTATAAGTACAATTCAACGATTCGAGGATGTACTATATCCCCTTTGTCAAGAATGATATAAAAATAAAAATATGAAACAACGTAACTAATTTATAATAGTATTGACTAGCAGCTATGATGAAAATTTGTCTAAGGTCTAAGTAAGGTGTAAAACTTCAAAAATGCAGGGATGTTAGAAAAATCTTCAAATACTTCAAATCCGGATCAATTAGAGGTGACTATTCTCTAATTTTATGTGTTTTGCGTGTTGTAGGTCCTTTATATGAATTTTGATTACTAGCTTGAGTAGTTGCAGGAATTTCAGGTGGTTTAGGTGGTAATGTTGATGGTGAAGTAATTTTGCTGATATGTGGGCGTCTTCTAATTTCGATAGCTTCTCTAATAATTCTTCCTCGTAAACTGTAATTTGGCGCTAGTGATCGAATTTTGTTGGTATCTACAGTATGACCGGTTGCCAAATGGCGTGTTGCTAACTTTCTTCGAAACGTTGAATTGTACTTATAATTTAACTATTAATACACGAGATACTCCGAAAATGGATATTTTAATTAATAATAATCGTGGATGTCTAATCTATTATATATATATATATATATTATATATATATATATATATATATATATATATAATATATATATATATATATATATATATATATATATATATATATATATATATATATATATATATATATATATTACTTAAAACCAGAACTTTTTAATTTTTTTACCAAAATTAAAAACTGTATATCAGGACAAGGTAATACATTTAAATTAATGAAACCAAGGCCTAGAATGGCAGTTTTTTAGGGTCAACAATTAAGCAAAAGTGCTAGGCATTTTTTTATTGAAAATATTTCTACGCCACTGTCTTCAGCATCTTTCAAAACAGATTTTACTTTATCATAATCTCAATGACAATATAACATGTTTTACAGCGAGAATGGCCAAATCAGCCTACCATGGAATTCCATGGCAACGTTCTGAAACGGCAAACTGATTAGACTCTTAATATTTTTCTATGAAAATAAAGAGTTATAGTTATGCAACAATTAAGTTTACGCAAAAAAATTGAAATAATACATCTAACTGGAGACAATACCCGTATGGTCAGAGAAACTGCTACAGAATTTAATAATAGACACCCTGACAGACACCCAATAAGCTGCAGTACTGTTTACAACATCAATAAAGTCTTTGATGGAACAGGTACAGTTTCACTACATCTATTGAACAAATAATAATCGACGCCAACGGGTGAGTCAAAATGATCGTGCGATTTTAAATTATTTCCACAACAATTCGAGACACAGGTTAAGAGTAGCAAGTGTAGACTTGAATGTGTCTAAAGAAACCATAAGAAGATGTCTCAAAAAGAACAAAATTAAACCGTATAAACCAAAGTTTTTGCATACTCTACGACTAGGTGATGCTGAAAGAAGAATGGAATTTTGTTTGTGGTCTCAAGGGGAATATCTCAATAATGGCAATTTTCTAAATCACATACTGTTCATTGATGAAGCCACCTTCACTACCAATAGAGTGCTTTCATCTCAAAACCAACGTCATTGGTCTAACGAAAATCCGGAATGGGTAATTAACTGCAGAAGTCAATATTCCCAAAAGGTGAATGTGTGGTGTGGCATTCTCAACGAAAGGATTATTGGACCTTTCTTTTTTGAGCAAAATGTAAATTCACAACTTTTTTTGGAATTCCTGGAACATGATTCTTGAATGCTCTGGAAAATATTCCACTACGAGATCATATGAATTTACATTTTCAATTGGATGGGAGTCCTGTGCATAATACCGCTATGGTGAGGGAATGGTTGAATACTAACTTTGAGAACTGTTGGATAGGTCGTAATAGCTCATTAGCAGAATGGCCACCAAGATGTCCAGACCTAACCCCATTACATTTTTTCCTATGGGGTACGATTAAGAATAAAGTGTATAAATCGCGGCCTCAAACAATCCAAGATCTTCGAGTTCGAATAAGAAACGCTTGTGCCGAAATAACTCAAGGTCAACTTAGAATGGTATAAAGAAATCTTTTAAGGCGATATGAAAAATGTATTGAACTTCAAGGAGATCTTGTGGAAGCTTCTACAATTTAGTATTTCTTTGTTTCATTGTAACATAATACATAAAATAATGTTTAGTTTTGTTTCATTTTTCGGATTGTTTGTTACAATAAATCTTGTTCTAGTAGATGTTCTTAATTCATAATTATTTTTCTATTCGACATTTATCAACGAAAATTGGTATCCATCTGTTTTGAAAGACAGTGGCGTAGAAATATATTCAATAAAAAAATTCCTAGCACTTTTTCTTAATTTTTGACCCTAAAAAACTGCCATTGTAGGCCTTGGTTTCATGAATTCAAATGTATTACCTTGTCCTAATATACAGTTTTCTGTCCTCTTAATTTTGGTAAAAAAAATTAAAATCGACTCATGAATAACAATTTTACAGGAGTGTTCTGGTTTTAAGGGGCCACACTATATATATATATATATATAGTCACATCAAAGTTACAGTTTTTTTAATGAAACACCCTGTATGTTATGTCATTTATGAAATCTAAAGGTCTAATGAAAGGAACTCACTCCTTGATCTGCGCACGCACTTAAACTTTCGGTATGTATGTAGTTTAGATTAGAAAAACAAAACCCTCACCGAAGGTGATGTAGGCGACCATTCTACAATTAGTCCAAACGTGCCCTGCCAGTTAACATTGAAAATGCTATTTGAGTATCAAAGGCGACCACTCCCATTAAACCAAAAGTGTTTTGAGGTGCATGCGCAGATCAAGGAACGAGGTCTTCTCCTTAGTCGCTTCTAAATAAAGGTGATTTACTGTTATGGTTCCTACACCTAACATCAAGAAGTTTTCAGATATTTTTGGATTTATAAAATTGCAATAGCAAATTTAAAAAGAAAATACATTTGTTTTATCCTCGTTTCACAAATATTATTAAGTAAAGTATAAAGCCAAAGAGTTCGTTTTAATTTTATGTACACTATGAACAAAAAAAAACACACAGGGAGAAAAAAAATCAAATTTGATTACCTTTAAACTAGATCATCTTAATACATTTGAATGTACACCCTGTATGCGATGCCTAATTATGCTATAACATTTTAATGTCTTTCGATTTGTATTAATGCTTCGTATACCTATTTTCAACAATAACGTCAATTTTTTTTAATTTGGCGCTATAAGTATCTAATAGATCAAGGCAGCTTTGATTGTTTTTCACGTAATATCTGGTAATCCTTTGATTTCATAACTGTTAATTTAATATTAATTTGTCGTGCTGATTTTTGCAGAAAATTAACATCAATATAAAAATGTATTCAGTTCAAGAAAGAATCGACATGATCTTAGTGATTGGTTAATGCCAAGTGTACGCACAAAAACATCCTTAGCCAAAAATGAGGATATTTTTGGACTAATTGCATTGTCGGTAACGAAGAAAATCAATTTCAAGTATCTACACGTAAGTCAACGTAAAATAAGTTTCGAAACTGGATGTAGTAGAAGTAGCATTTAAAGGATACTGAAGAAACACAAGTTTCAGCCATACCAAATCCAATTACATCAAGCCCTTTTTGACACGCATTTTTACCAACCAGTGGAGTTTTGTGTTTGAGTTATGCACAAGAAGATTTTTTAAACTTTGTCCCATTTTCTGATGAACCTATGTCTCATAATAACCGCTTTGTTAATAGACACAATTTTCATTATTATAATGATGGAAACCCACATTTTTTCCATCCAGTCGATCGTCAGCACAGATAATCAGTCAACGTATAGGACGGGATTGTTGGGATCAAGTAATAGAGACATCCTTTTTTGATGATCATTTAAACGGGGTAGAATTTCAGCGATTGTCAGAATTGTCGGAGAACATTTCTCTCAATATTCGAGCAAAGTTGTGGTTACAGCTAGATGGTACTCCAGCACACTTTTATGCTAATGTTCGCACGTATTTAAATCAGAGCTTCGCAAATATACTGACTTCCATAAAAATTGCCTAGAATTTGTTGAACGATGTTATTGAAATTTTCGTCAGCGATGGCTTTCATTACAACAAACAAACGATTAAAGTTTGAATAAAATCTAGCTAGTAGTTTTTTTTTTTTTCCTTTGCACTTAGTAACAATACATTTGAAGAAATAAACCAATCAGTGTGTAATGAACTGTTAATTTTGCAAATTGTTTGTTCACAATTTCGTTCTGAACTTGGGAACAATGCCAAGAGTACGCCAACATCAATATTTTTTCCAATTGACTGATTTTGAACGTGACCGTATTATTGGCACGATAGAGGCCGGACTTTCGCTAAGAGAAATTGATCGTCATGTAAACCGAACTGTTTCAACGGTATTGAGATGTTGGTCCAAACGGATCGAGGAAAGGGTGCAACAACATCGCCCTGGATCTGGACGTCCCTGCGAGACTATAGATCGCGAAGAACGTCGCTTAAGGCTTTTGGCCACAAGAGACAGATTTTCAACAACTCGATCGATTGCAAATGATTGGATGAGAGGTGTAGGACCCAGAATATCAATGTCATCTGTTTATCGCCGGATATGGTCTTATGGGATGCGTTCATATCGTCCATTTCCTCTTACACCACTTCACGGTCTACGCAGGCTAGAATGGAGCAACGAAAGAGCGAATTGAGCGCAAGAATGACATCGAATTGTATTTAGTGACGAGCCCCGATTTTGTTTGTGGGCCCACGATGGTCGTAGGAGGGTCACACGGATGCGTGGAGAACGTAAAAATCCAACATTTTTTGTGGAACGCAACACAGCCCTCACACAACGAGTGATGATATGGGGTGCAATATGTTAGGGTAGCAGATCACCCTTGGTCTTCATTGATAGCAACTTAAGCACCGTAGGTTATATTGCCAATGTGTTAGAACCCGTTGCGCTTCCATATCTTCAGGGGCTGGCAAATCACATTTTACAACAGTATAATGCGCGCCCTCGTACGGCAAGGGCTACAACACGTTTTTTTGAAGAAGCTAACATTGCCGCCCTCCCATGGCCTGCTCGGTCGCCTGATTTGTCGCCCATTGAACATGTATGGGATGAGGTCGGTAGGTGACTGGGTAATTTACCACACCCTCCAGATAACTTATACGATCTCCGGCTACGGATTCAAGAAGCTTGGGTTGATATACCACAGGAGCTATATATCACTTGATTGATAGCTTGCCACACCGTCTGAATGAGTGCATTACAAATCGTGGGAGAGGAACCCATTATTGAAAAAACGTTTGTAGTTTTTTTTGTTTTCAAATTTTAATTCTTTGTTTGTTCTAATGAAAGACATCGTTGACGAAACTTTCAATAAAATCGTTCAATAAATTCTAGGTGTAATTTTTATGGAAGTCAGTATAGATGCATTGGGAGAGGGAGACCTAAAAATTGGCCAGCCAGGTCCCCAGATAACACCACAAATGTTACGAAAAATGCAAGTTTCATTCTTAAGAAGAGTTCAGTTACATATGTGTCGAACAAGACGGTCGCCAGTTTGAAAATTTATTTGTCGTGTTGTTACGGATTCACTATTTAATAAGACTGAATCTCACTTATTAGTGTGCATGTCCATATCCGAGAGATATTGACTTACGTTTAATATTGGCCTTGGATTTTCCATGTTCCCATTAAATTTTGTAACTAATATCCATGTTTCTGTTGTTTTTCTTTTTGTAAATCAAATTTAAAAATATTGAACATTTCCTCAGATATTTTATTGAAGTATGATGTTAAAATTACTTGATAACGAGAACAATAATTGTTATTATTCAGTATTCCATTAAAAGCCAATAAGTTGATATTTAAGTTTATTTACAGCATCCACAACTTCAAAGTAGCTTTGATTTATTATAAAGGTACTCAGTATAGCGCCTAAAATGCAACATGTTGACGTTATTGTTAAAAATAGGTATAGGAAGTCCTAATATAAATCAAAAGACGGTAAAATGGTATAGCATATTCAAGCATTACATACATGCTGTACTATTTAAATTTATTAAGATAGTCTAGTTTAAAGGTGATCAAATTGGACCGCGATTTTTTTTACCCTGTACGTTTTTTTAATTCATAGTGTATATTAAATTAAAAACTAAATACTTCACTTAATAATATTTGTGAAACAAAGATAAAACAAATGTATTTTGATTTCTTTTAAATTTTCTAATGCAATTTTATAAATCAACAATATCTGAAAACCTGTTGATGTAAGGTATAGGAACCCTTATTTGTAAAGCAAATAATAGAACGAAATGAAATAAAATAGAATAATAATAATTTCTAAATTAACTAAACTTAGTAACATAATCTTCACTTTACAAATAAGACTATGTGTATATTATTTTCCGTTTTGTTGTTTGCTTAATATTTTCCCACGAGAAATCTTTGGTTTCATGAAACTTTTGAAAATAAATTAAAGAACTCAATTTATCTTTATCTATTGTTTTGTAATGGCTTTGCGTAATATGATTTACTGGATGATTGCTTGCATTCACCAAAAATGCACTTATTATTTATTTTAATTATATTTATTCTTTATTTACTTATTCGGCCTGTCACTTAGTTTACAAAAGGAGTTAAGCAATATATGACTATCAGAAAATAAGTAACCTATTAAATCCATTTTTTATCCATATTTGTCAAATTTTCCCAATTCGTAAATATTCCATAAATCAAACTACTTCATATTTTGGATCTTTCGATCATTACTCACAATTTTCCAAATATATAGTTTCAATTGCTTTAAATGTTAAGAAAATTAATCACAAAAAAATTTACAACTATGAATAATTGATATTCCAGTATTCTCTAAAAATCGAACCTTTTTTTATACAGCTTGTTTAAAAATGATTGCGAAAAATTTTAGGAGGCGATTACTGGTGAAAAGTAAGGAGTCTTTCATATAAAAATGTATTCCCTAAGCCCCTCCCATAAGATCAGCTCCTTCAAAGGGAAAGGAAAGAATAAGGTTTTTATTTATTTTCGAATATAAGACACATAGAGAAGTAATATAGATGGATGTTTTACTATTAAGAGAAGGTAACTTATGACTTCTCACCTATTGTTAGAAGGGATGTATAAGCAACCCCTATGACATTTCTTATAAGTTGTTGTCAGAAAAAAAAAATTAAAGAATATGGAATCTATACAGAAAGTTTTTTTTCAGACTTTACTGTAAAACTAATTATTTAATAAAGTGAAATACACCTACAGTGCCATTAAGCTTGGAAACAACCCGGATATGTCAACTAATTTCACTAACAAACGCCAACCAATCAGCGGTTGTGATTTGCTTAGTGTACACTCTGTAAAGTACATATTTTAAAAAATTCGTTTGTCAGTTCGCGCCTTTTAGTTTTCCTTAATTTGTTTGTTTGTATTTCATTTTGCTTCCAGTTTCATCTCTTGCCTACTAAATCGTCTTTTTAAGACGCTTGTCATCTATTAATACGTAAGTATTGGTATGTGAATATGTTGTCATTGTCACATAATTTATTAGCATTTATGTCATTAAATAAGTTTACAAGTGTATGTTGCTCATTTTATGACAATTTAAGAAAGTCTAATTGTCTTTTGTGTTGTTTTATGTGTACTAAAACACGAACCATGAAACAAGAAAAAGCAAGTAGAAAATTAGGTTTATTATTTTGTTAATGTAAGAAATTAATTAGATGATTTACAGTGGATAGATCTTGTGCATAAACATAAATGTTTAGATCAATTAAGTTCATTATCCATAACATTTACTTCGAAACTTGCATTAATTAATCTTTGTTGACATTATATTTTCAATTTGAATTGCTTTGAAATGTCTGTATGTGTAACTTGCAAATTATACAAATACAATTATAAAAATAAATGTGATCCCTGTAATAACACATATACTGGTAGTTAGGCAACCAATGTTACAAAACTGTATGTCATAGTTTCTTCTGTTTACAATTTTGAAAAGACTACCAAATGGATTTCTTTGTACTTGTGCATATGAATGTATATTGCAAACATACAGCTCCCTCGGTTATGCCTTCCCGTGGCGGTTCTAAGCCTGGTGTAACTATACAAATATAATCCAATTTTTATTTTCAATGGACTGATATACATTTAGTAGCTTGCTGTGGTGTATTGTCAATATTTTGTGAAAAGTACAAGATTATTTTAAGTCGGTGTTCATTGTATTGATATAATTAATCTCTTATACTGCTATTTTTATTTTACTTTATTATGTTTTAGTATATTTTAGCTGGTCGAAAATAAAAATTTAATTACTCTAACTATTAATTTTACGGCTAAATCTAGAAAACCAAAAAGCGTTCTAAATAAGTTAGGCCAACTAATCCATATCCTTTTATTTTTTTTCTGCCGTTAAACACTTGTGATAAAATACATCACAGGGGTTGATTGTATCTTCCCCTTCTAATCGACCCCCCATAATTTTCGACAAGGAATCACCTCCTAAAGTTTTTCGTAATCATTTTTAAACATTTCATTAGTAAGGATTTTGAATAGACTCTTACAGGAAATATCAAAGAACTCTTGGGTCAGATATGGTAACACAGAATACTGTGAATCCCTCCTTCTAGTAAATAGTATATCAATTGCTGTACTATTTATGCTATAGCTTTTAGTTACTGAAAGGACTGATACCGTATTTACATTTTTGTACTAGAAACACGATTTTCAAGGGAAATGGCATATGAATCCTAAAAAAACATATTATGCCATAACCTTGGAATAAATTTCACTTTTAGTGACGCCATCATAATCTATGCTAAAAAATACATAAATAACAATTTTATTACTGTTTATCTATCTCGTCGATTAAGCGAGTTATAACAATTGAGGAATATCGAACAAATTTAATGAAAAGGGTGAAAGCACTTGTTAAACCATAATCAGACAATCGATGTCGACGCATGACATCTATGTCAGTATTAGTGTATCTCTATATTCCTCTATATAGGTTACCTACAATTTGCTAGAAATTTGGTGTTATTCGTATTAATTTTTTGTTAACGGAGACCATTCTACTCGTTTCATAAAACTGTAATATCCCAGAAGGGTTAACTATGATTATTACTTTGTGTAGGCATAAATGTATTTCATACAGTTCAGACCACTGAGATGAGTATGTATTCTCCTTCATCTTATTGTAGAACAAATTCTTACTATTTCTATTGCACTAATTTGATCTCTATATCCAATCAGACCGCATTGCTCAAATAGTTTTCATTGTGAGCGCTTTGTTTCCGGTCTGTAACATAATTTTTGGGGTTGAACTTCTTTTTCCCGAAAAGGCTATTACTCTAAATCCCTTTTTTGTTGGATAGCTTATGCTATTTATTTGGACAGCTTGGAATCCTCTTTTCATCAAGATCCAGAACTAAAAATGATCGAATCCATGTCAATTCATCGCGCGACAAGTCTTCGCCGACAATTCATCACGAGACAATTCATTGCTAGGATAATTTATCGCGCGAAATATCATATTGACCATAAAGACTTGAAAATATGCACTTAAAAAAGATACAATATATGCATGCAATATGCACTAAAAATGTATACAAGTATACACTAAAATATGCAATATTCAGTAAAAATAATCGAATTTTAAAATACATCGCTAATCTTTTATCGGTAATCATTGAAATTGATCAAAAAGGTAGAATTTGTTGAGAAATCGTTGCATTTATAAGAAAGTATTACCTATATATAAAAATCCATATTCCCTTTTAGAAAGCCAGGTTAATGGATTGTCTAGAATTAAAAATGAAATCAATTAGACTATGGTGATTTAGTGCCATTAATTTTATTAATCAATCAGGTTAATTTTCATCTCTGATAGAATTTGCTCAAAATATAAGTAAAAATATTCAATGTAAATAAAGAACTAAATTGTGAATTAATTTTAATAAAGATATACATTTGCACCACGAATTAGGCTATTACCCAATAAAACATCAATATCAAATTTCACGCGATAAAATGTCGCGCGAGGAATTGTCGTAGCGATGAATTGTCGCAACGATGAATTGCCGGTGATGAAATGTCGCGCGGTGAATTGTCGCGCGATGAATTGACGGGACACCAAAATGATCTTAGTGGTTTTTTATGTAAAATTTGGCTATTTCTTACGAGATAAGGGCAAAAACCCCCGAGGGGTTAACATGCACTTTTGTTCCGTGGTAATGCGCTATTTTTCGTACTACTCTTGTTTATAATATATGGATCATCATGTTAGATCGTGTTAACCCATTAGAGACTGAATTTTTTGAATCACAAATTTATTAATTTATTAATTTTATGTTTAATAGGGTATTAAAACAACGTATATTTTCATTTTTACATATTTTGATTATTTAGAAAAAAAGATATGGGCTGTGCCATACATGGCACCGCCTAGTACTCTGGGACACTAAATATAAAGGAATATAAATTTGTCGATCGAATGTTTTATTAAATATTATGTTTATATTACACTTAAGTAAATCGGTGGTATGTCGCAAAGCAATCAATGCATAATTCAATGTTGCATTTGCGGCATTGAGTTCGAACTGCACTTGCTTGTGTGTGATTACCAGCGCATCTTCTTGGCTTGGTATTAGGTACATATTCGACAAAATGATCCACACGATCGTATCTTACGTCAGGAGAAGTTTTACTGTCTATAGAGTATGTCATGGGTCGTCCAGCAGATCTCGGTAAATTCTCGTACATTTTCAAATAGACCTGAGTTGTTTGTCGGAGAAACCCTAACTGGGAGACGTAAGAGTTGTACTTTCTGTATATAATCCAAGCATTTTGGACACAACTATCTATAAGCCAAGCAAAAATTGGCCACCACCACTTTTTTACTCGGATGTAAATTCTGTAAACGTTTATAAATGAGTCCATTCGAACTGTGCCTCCCATGAACTCGTTGTACGCTCCAATACACTTTGGTCTAGGAATACTAATTCTTTTCTTTTCAGTAGAAGAATATCTTCTTGAATTGGGCATGGAATTTACTCCATGCACAGTAGATGCCATTGTGACTACAGAATTATCCATCCAGCGTGCAGCTACGACATTTTTGTCTTCAATCAGGGCATAGTCACAAGTACCTCATTTCTTCATTTCTTTGATAGGACGATTTAACAATTGGAAGTTTGTAGACTGAACACTTTTCATTTCAGACATACTTTAAGACTTAATTATAAGTAAGAAATTATGATTTAATCCTTATATTAATGCAAAAAAGCAGATGTCTCTTACGACAAACAATAAGGATTCTCAAATATCGAAGCATAAATTTATCTTAATTTAAGAAAAGCTGTTACATGAAACAAACAGTGCTTTAATTCAGGATCGAATACTTTAAATAACTTGGTAATTAAGTCTAAAATCACAAAGGTTCGTTAAAGATATTTAATCAAAAACTTATAGTTAAAAAGTAAGCTAATACAAACTTTTATTCAAACAAAAGTCAGTTCGTTCGAAGTAAACCAAAGCCTCACATTCAAAAACAACGATACACTTAACACAAAACAGTCCTTCTGATCAGGATAGTCTGTCAACAGTTAATTATAAAAACGATAAACTAAAATTCACCACAAATTTCAATTTCTACCAAAGGTATTTACAAAGAATACAGATCTTCCAACCAAAGCCTCAAACAAAAAAAACAAAACAGCCCTTTTAACAAGTACATATTCTAATCCATTTAGAAATCAATACATCACTTTACATTAAAAATTCTCAAAATTAAATTAATTTAATACACTATTATTTAAATCAAACTAGAAAGGAAATTTAATCAAAACCACAAGTTGAATCAAACAAAATTATCACAATTTATATATTAAACACACAATTTCAGTAAATTAAAAACAGAAAATAATATAAAATATACAGAATTAAAAGAAAATAACAATTTAAAAACTTCAATACAAAAATTTAAATAAAAAAATCAAACTTTATAATTTTAAAATAAGAATGCATCCGTATATAAATAATTTTTGTAAAAATGAACATTTCTTAAATATTAAATATAATTTATTGTTTAAATAATCTTTTAAATTATAAGTTTTTGAAATATAATTTTTATTGTATATTACTTTATTAATTTAAAAATCTAATCCGAAATTTAAAATGGATACGAATTTGGTAATCTGAAAATTTTATTTGAAACATTTTTATAAGGTTGTGAAATTCTAAAAAAACTTTTAATCTAATCAAATTTTACTTTATCAAAAGAACATAAAATATTTTTAAATACTTAAAATTTTATAAACAAATTATCATTATCATTTAATCTCAATGGTGTATTAAAATAGTTGTTTTTCAAAAACTTGTACTTAAGAAAAATAATGAATATTTTCACAAATTCATTTAATCAATTTAAAAAATCATTTTAAATGATGTGGACAATAAATTTAACATTTTAAATTTGTCATTGTAACATTATAAGATGTTTCATCAATCTTAAAAATGTATTTAAATTGAATAATATCATCTAAAATTTTATGATATTGTACAATACATTATTTAAAATTTTTGAAATGTATATTTGAATTTTATTTTTATTTACAATGAATCGCAATATAATGCATCTTTTTTTAATTAACAATGGGAAAATTTATCGAAATATTGGGTTTGAAATTTATATTGGAGTTTAAGTTAAACACTTTTGCGTTTTATAAATCGATATTGACTTAATTAATTTCATGTTTTAAACATTAAAATAATTTGAAAATTTAGAATTATTTAAATACTATGGGTTTCATTATTTAAAATGATTCAAACAATTTGAACAAATGTACTTAGAAATTTATTAAAAATTTGCATTTTGAAAATTAAATAAGAATTTACAAAGAAATATTTTATTCAAAAAATTTTTAAAAAAAAAAATTACATGAAATTTATTAAAATTTTAAAAAATATTTAAATTAATCTAATTTAATTAATTTTATTAATAAATTATATTAAAGTTTTTTTTAAATTAAAATTTGGTTACTAAAATTAATGTTTTAGTTTATAATTTTAATAAATAAAATATGTAATTTTAAAATTTTTTAAATATAATATGAAATATATTAATTTAAAGATTGAATTTTTAAATGAAAAAATTATTTGATCAAATTTAATTAATTATTTATGTTTTTAAAAGAAAATTTAAAATCAATGTGATTTTTTAAAATATTTTTAAAAATTTAATTATACTTAAAATATTTTGCCACAAATGATAATTTAAGTCGAAATGAATTACTTCGAATTATGTAATATATTCTTCCCAATTAGGGAAACCCAATTTTAATAATTTAGTTTAATTTAAGTTATCCCTTATAACATATCTAAAAGGTCATTGATTTATTGTTTTGATTTCATTGGCGACCTTATAAATTTAGATTTACTAGCACTTAAATTATCCAACGTTGGCATAATTTTAATCTTACAGGGTACCTTAAAAACATTCTAATTATTTTAAAACTTAAACACAATTTTGGAGAATAATTACGCCGAGGATCTTCAAAACTTCTTACTCACATTTTTTAAAATTTCACATTTAAGAATCCTTCTCAATTAAACTAAAAATTTAAGATAATTATTAAAATTTTTACATTTTAAAAATTCTTGGCAATTTAGAAGACCATAACACTATAAATTTATTAGCTTTTATTAATTTTCGAGGTTTTTCTATCCTAATTCAACCCATTTTTTAGTATTTTGTATTAGGACAAATTGTATATCTTGTTTACAATTGTGTCTTTAGTAATTTATTGAAAAAGTTTAAAGTATAGATCTTTTCAATTATTCTTTTGGGGGTAAATAAAAAAAATTTCGGAAGTACATAAACCGTTAAGATTTATTGCATTACTTTAAGAAAAACAGAAAGGAAATATTCCCATACGAATGCTTTTAAATGGTGTTTGATTTAGGAATTTAATTTTCCCGCATTAAATTAGTTGTTTTTGGGCATTTAGGATTTTATAAACATTTAACTAATTTTTAACCCAATATTTTTTTCCAAATTTTAAATTTTTCTTTAAAACCTTTAAAATGTAAATTTAAAAATTTTTTCCCCTTTCCTTCCAAGGATTTTCCCTTTAAAAGGGTTTATTTTCAAAACTTTTAGATTTGGGTTGCCCCCTAGTAGGCCCTTAATTTTTGGTTTTTTTCCCAAAATTGTTTTTTCAGGTTTGATAAATTTTGACAATAGATTAAAGTAAGCTCATGTATGAATAAATTCTATACCAAAGATTATTTTTTATCTTTAAAAATAACTGAGATACGCCTACTTGGATTACTACATAAAAATATCCGTTTTAGTTAACTTTGCAAATATCTCAAAACTGTAAGATTTAGCTTGTAAGTAATTCTTATAAAAAGATGTAAAATTATAAGGAGAATCGAAAAATAAAATAATATATAGGGTATTCTATTTAAAAATTAAAAGGTCTCTATTGTACCGCTTTTATATTACACCCTGTAGAAACCAAACTATTTTTAGATTATGCAGCTTATAAAAATAGACTTTCGTAATAGTAATGGCTAAGGAGCTATCGACCGAATACGCACTATTGGGACACCATACATATATATATATATATATATATATATATATATATATATATATATATATATATATATATATATATATATATATACATATATACATATTACATGCATGTTGTGTACCTACAAGTTATTGTATTTTCGATATATTATACAAAATACACTTACGAAATATTTAGTAGTGTAAAATACTAGCGTGCCATTTAAGACACATCAACATATGTGTAACATTTACAAGAACCTGACATTTATTTTTTTTAACAAATTTATTTAAAAATGCTTATGGCACTATAACAAAAAGGGAACATGCGATAATTTGATATATTTCGCTAAATTATTGTCAGAAAGACAGCTTACCTTTTATTAGAATCCATTTTTGTCTACATAAAACATGTAAACAACTTGCACGTACAACCACAAAACAAGATCACTTCCCGCTACTACCATCAATAAACCAGTATATTACTCGACGTAAAAACGTTAATAACACCCTTTGCATAAATTTGTGAAAAAGCTATGCGGACTTTAGTGAAGGCTTCAAGTGCGTGCCATATAACTCACGCTAGTATCTAATGGGTTAATATAGATACGGGTTAATTAAAAAATATCACTTTGATAGCTATACTGTTCTTTACTGTTATGGCCCACTTTCACGTTATACGCTCATAAAACAAGATAGAACGTGTTTAAACGTAATATGTTTATTTCAAAGATAAAAGTGTTACTACACATTTTTTTTATTCACATTGGAAACAAAAAATTTTAACTTTAAAAGTAAAAACAGCACAAAGTACAAAAACACGAAGACTGGGCCATACTGCTGGCAATTACTGAAATATGGCCCACACTTTATATGATAAACAGAAGTGTGGCCCACAGAATAGTTTTAGATTTATGTCATAAAACTAGGACTCTCGAACTCTTCGGTATCTTCAACTGTCAACCCAACACATATTTCGTGAACCGAATTATCACAAGCTGAGCAATGTCACACGGTGTGTATCTTCATTACACACCGAACATAACCAGCTTCGATTAGATTTCTTACGGGCCTTTTTTAAGAACCCAGATGAGACATTTTGTGAAGGCAATACAGGTGGGAAGGTATCTTTCTTCAATAGTTGAGCTTTATAATTAATCGTCTTTCTTGTGGAAGTTCTTGGTTTTGCTACTGAAAGGTCTGAAGTCTTTAGAAAGACGAAAAAGCAGTTTTTAAAAGTGGCCCAGTTTTCTTTGCTGTCGAAATGCATGTTGTACTTTTTTTAGTCCTGTTCAGTAATATCTAAATTTAACTCAGTAGATTTTTCTGAGTTAGCCAGTATTACAACAGTTACGTTCAGTATATTAATTTTTGTTTCTTTCGTGATTTTAATGTTGGGAACGTTCACTTCTGCACATCTTAGCTTATTATGCCGCTTGACTTTATATATCCATTTTGAGCAACCAGGTTCTGCATTATTTTGAACGTTAGGCTGCGGTTAATCTTTTTTTTTTAGATTTAGTCAAAGCAATATCGTCCTCTGATTCACAGTTGTCTAAGTCTTTTGTTTGGTTCTCTTTATAAGTTAGAGTAGATGGTGCAAATGCTGTTTCTGGAATAACGATAGAATCAAAGGGATAGTCATACAGTATCGCCAGATTTTGTTAAAAACGATTCCAAAGAGCTCCTTCTTAAGGCAACTGGAAACACTTGGATTTTCTTACCAGTATCTCATTCATAGTAGTAATGCCCAGTTGATCATATTGGTCTGCTACCGTAACAATCGATGGCAGGCAGCACCACCAATAATAAGAAGTATAATTCCATTAATATATTATTATTTTGTGAGCTACTTTACATCACTATCACTAAAAAGAGTTATTGGCTAATTTTACGATGTGTGAGTGAGCGTATGCGTGTACGTATGCGTGTACGTGTGCTTGTGCGTGTGCGTGTGCATGTGCGTGTCGTGTGCGTGTGCTGTGCGTGTGTGTCGTGTCCGCGTGCGCGTGTACGCGGGTGCGCGATATGCGTACGCGTGTCGTACGCGTGTGTGTGCGTGCGTGTGTCCGTGTGTGTGTGTGTATCTATGTGTCCGTGTGCCTGTGTATCCGTGTGCCCGTATCTTCCTGTGTTCGTTTGTCCGTGTGTCTGTGCATCCATGGGTCTGTGAGTCCATGCGTCCATACGTCAGTGCGTCAGTGCGTCAGTGTGTCAGTGTGTCAGTGCGTCAGTGCATCAGTGCGTCAGTGCGTCTGTGCGTCCGTGCGTCCGTGGGTCCGTACGTGTGTTTGTTTGTCCGTGTGTCTGTGAGCCCATGGGTCTGAGTCCGTGCGTCCGTACGTCAGTGCGTCAGTGCGTCAGTGAGTTAATGCGTCAGTGCGTCAGTTCGTCAGTGTGTCTGTGCGTCCGTGTGTCCGTGCATCCGTCTCGTGCGTCCGTGCGTCCGTGCGTCCGTGCGTCCGTGCGTCCGTGCGTATGTGCGTCCGTGCGTCCGTGTCGTCCGTGCGTCGCCCATGCGCTATGCTCGTGCAGCCGTACGTGTGTGCGTGCGTGTGTATGCCTGTGCGCGTGCGTGTGCGTGTGCCTATACATGTGTCTTTGCGTCTGCGTGTGCATATGGGTCTGCATGCTCCTGTGCGTGTGTGCGGGTGCGTGTGCGTCTGCATGCTCGTGTGCGTGTGCGTGTGCGTGTGCGTGTGCGTGTGCGTGTGCGTGTGCGTGTGCGTGTGTCCGTGATGCGTGCTGTAGTGCGCGCACCCGTAACATGAGCGTGAGCGCGTGCGTGTGCGTACGCGTGTCTGTGCGTATGCGTTTTCGAGTGCGTGTGCGTGTGTGTTTGCGTGTGTGCGTGCGTGTATGTATGTGCTCGTGCGTGTTTTTGTATAGACAAGATACCTTAAGCAATACATGTCCTACTTTAGTACAACTACGTATTTACAGTTATTACTGAAATATCTCGGTTCTACCAAGTTTTCGTTAAAATTAGTATACAAATAATTGTACTTTATAGAGGCCGTTTCGGTAATATCGCGAAAACGTTTAATTTAGAGAAAAAATTGTATTTTGTAATTGCAAAGAGGATAAAATGTTTATAAATTTTCCTCATGAATGTGTTTTGTGATTTTGTGACAATCTGAAGAACCATATAGTTTATAGCAAAATGTGAAGGGACCTATTTTAAAGATAATTAAATTTCTTATAAAAGTGTTTAGTAGTTAGTCTTTTTTTAAATTAATTAATTAAACAAAAAAATGTTGAGTGTGCATCACCGCATTATTGAAAACAAAAGTTTCGTATCGAATAAATACCTTAACTGCTGATGATTCTTTCTAAGTATACGATATTATAAACAAGTCATGTTGGCAATGTATATTCTAATTTTTTTAGATATGTTCTAAGAAAAACTACAAACAGAACTCGATTGGGGTAATGTTGTAATATAAGTTAGGATTGCCAAAGTTTGACTTAACATTAAGAGGTATTGAAACATGCTTTGAGAGTGTTTAAAGCTTCTGCATTTTTCATTTATTTATATTTACTATAAAATTTGCGGAAAATGGACAATATTTTGTATATAAACATTACGTTCATATATACATGTTAGAACCTGAAGTGCAATTACACGAAAGAACTTGATTATATAAACTCCTAAATGAAAGTTATATTTTATTTTATGCATGTTTATGACTTTTCAATTGTTTACTAAATTACTAAGGTAGATATAAAGATAAAATAAGGCTACACTATGCACATTTCGTATAAAGGTGAATATAAATAAATAAACATTATTTATCCTCGTTACAGTATACCCTTTGCTAACGCAACAGGACACAAGCATAAGAAAGTCATGTTTATTAGATATTTTTTAAATATTTTGGTGAACGAGGTAATAATGGACGACGCGTTTATAGAAAAATTGAATTAATACCGACTTGTGTAACTAAAAGCATTACTGTAATTGACATTAAGATCCATGTAGTAAACACCATTTAGTTCTAGAACTAGATTAGTTTCATGCAAATCTTTTTGACTTAGTATAAATTTACATGCTTTATTGATATTTATCAGTTCATTAAGGCTTAGGAAACCTTGTAACATGCATGTATTATACAGTGGACACGTTGCGATTATGCAACGTCATAAATCATCGTTATAAAATAAAAATACTTTTTATGTTAATATTCCAAAGTTTTACTTCATAAACATTTAAATTTTTTTACATTTATCATATATTTGAAACTTGAAATCCTTCTAAAAAAAACTTTTACAAACATATCGAGAATTTTTAGAGAGATATAAAGTAAAAGTTGAACAGAAAATTCAATCAAACGAACATGGTAAACACTAAAAGTTAAAATCAATATAAGGTTACTATGTCCCTTTATTGTTTGACCACGAACTTTATTTTTAGGATTATTGGTTTCTATTTACTACTTTTATTACAGCAAAAAAGAGCCATCGCTTAAGTATGAAATGTTTGTTAATTCTTTCGAAATCCTACTTTTAAACATCAAATTAAATAAAATCAAGTTCAAATGTATAGTTACTAAGGACAATTGCCCTCCACCTGTTATTCTAAAATGTTAAAAGTTATGGTTCTTATAACTTCTGAACTTTATAAATTTAATTCAATTAATATATCAACAATCCTACCTGCTAAGATTTAACCTTTTACTAACATTACGTAACCATTTTCACTCTTTAATAAATGACGTTTTGCTGCATTTTATAAGGAGATTTACCGAATCCTTTGAGTTTTTTAAATTACCTAGGCCAATTTTCTTCAAGAATTACAAAGGCCCTACTTTGAGACAAATATGAGCAAAATTTAATAGTAAAATTAACCTAACCAAACACACGTCTACAATAAACCACACAATCCCGGAAATTTACTAAAGATTCTAAAACCAGTAACCAACAGACACGTAGGAAACCCACGAACATACAACTCTAACACAACAAAACTAGCAAATAAGTTACCCGTCAAATACACAAGTGCACACCTGCAAACATGCTAAACGTATAAGAAAACTACTGAAGAATCTAAATCATTTAAAAAATAGCAGCCAGCAAACATATGCGCAAACAAGCAGACACACTCAAACAAAGAAACTGCAGATATGCAAACAGACACCAGAAAAATACCTAAACACACCAAACGATCACAAAAAAAAGCAAGAGAACATACCAAAGCAATTAAAACATAAAAAGCCCTTTTGGTAAAATGGGTTTTGAATCTCTATTCCTACAACTTGAATCTGGCTTCAGCATTTTTGAAATAAGGATCCTTTGTTACAGGAAAAAATACTCATTAGAGAATCAAGCCCGTAAAGGCAATATGCCCGCACGGCATAGTTCATTGGTGTGGACGGGGTTCTTACTTATCTAATGCTGCAAAAGGGCACTCGTAACAACTCCAAAAACGTCAAAATCGGGAGAAATGTCAAAAAGGTGCCACCTGCTAGATACATTTATAGCGGGACCACGTTATGAACTAGATCTTAACAATGGTCTAACAGGAAACCATAATGTTCACTGAAAAATAAAATACTCTCCTCCCTGAAAATTCTACCCAAAAAATATTTACGAAAAGTTCATCCAAAACTCAATGAAAATCTTAAGCTTCATATAAAAGCCGCAAAATTGCGACAGTAAAACTAAAAACTCATTAAACATTTCGATAAACTTCAATGTCAAAATTATTTTCTCAAATATCCAAAAAAAATTATTAATTTTCAATTTCAAACGAAAAATACGTCACAACAAATTTACTAAACGTATCTAATCTCTAAATTCGAAAAATACATAGCTACACCGCAACAAACAATCAAATTCGCTTACCTGCTTGGCAAAATCAGGCAGGTCAATAATGTCTACAATCTGTAGGTGGATTCTCTAAAAGCTCCCAAAAAAAAAAATTGCGACTACTCGCAAAACTATCGTATGTAAAACCAACAGCTGATTCGTCAACGGCCGTTTTACTTCATAATCTACGTTACGTTATCCTACAAAACATCTTTTACACTAGGATTATTACTAAAATCAAGATGCCACCTACGTTAATTTAGTCGTACATATATTGCCGCTGTGATAAAAGATTAGGATTTACAATACATGTACTTACACTTAAAAAAATGATACCTGGAAAAATATACAACCAGCAAAGTGTTTAATCACATAGAATGTAACTCTCAAAATAAAATTTCTATATTTTGATTTGGAATAATTCCTGTTGGATTCCAATAACCCCATTTCATGTATCATAAATTTTTAATTAATAACAATAGAATTAAGAAAACGTCGAACATCTAAATTTTACAAACCTTGCTGTACTCAAATTTTATATAACTTAAACAGAATAAAATAATCAATACACGGTCCGAGATAATTATTGTATGAATGAATATGAGTTATCCATTAAATTCATATCTAGACGTTACTTAAATAATCTTAAACAAAAGACATATTCATCCTCCTGACTAATACACATAAATGCTTCAAAAAATCACAGAAACATAAAAATTCAGAAATAAACATAGCTACCACACCATGCTCAACTGATCCATCGAAATTCCTTTTCTTTTCACAACAGTACTGCAGTGGAACTAACCAACATTTCGTCGATAAAAGAATCACCAGCTTCTTAATTTCCTTAGATTATATTTACACAAATTTCGTCAACGATAAATCTTAAAATCAATAACATCTGCTTCCATCAATGTATACCATTTAACAATAATTAGCTTCAAACGGAAGATTAAAATTATAACAAAAATACTAATGTTGTATAATAATGTGCCTCTGACTCAGTGGTAGATTGAGATAGGGAGAGTTCTAATAAATAATTAAATTAACCTACCTGAGATGCTAGTTGCCTCTTTATGCTTGATTGTTCACTTAATGGCATAAAAAGTTATTAAAAATTATGAATAAAATAATAAATTCTCGAGCGCCATGTTATCTTTAAATCAGGAAAATAACAAAACCCTAAATAATGAATACTAAAACATTTAACAGAAATGAAAATAAAATAACAAATTACATAAGTTTATTTTAATAAATGGTTGAAAATGTGAAAAATATTCAGGAGACTTAAACTAAAGTATAAAAACTTTACCTTTTAAATGTTCTGTTTATAAACTGATACAGGTACTATGAAGCAGAAGGGTTTCTGTGGTGAAGTCAATGTCTTGCTTTATGGAATTTCCTTGTAGTTTAATTCCAAATTTATTGGTAACAGAATGCAGAACTGGCGTTGTTCGGGTAACTTATGTAAACTTGCCATTTAGATAATATATTTTAAAATATAGACTTATACGTGTCAGTAAAGATTAGTAATATTAAGTACTTAAAAAATGCATACTTTAAAAATGAGTATTGAAAAGTGCAAATTAACGTTCAAATTAATGTGCCACTTAACGTGCCACCTAACGTACCTAAAAACAAACAAATGCTTAGTTTTAAATACAATGAGAAAAAAACTTACCATCAAAATTTTCTTGATGGCACATTTTAAAAATTAAATAAAAATCATACTTATTGCTGTTAACAGTCAGCATCAACTAAACTAAGAAAAGCTTTCTCAATAACTCAAGCGTAAAGTTTTCTTGCGTTGCGCTGTTACATAATATAAATCCAATTTTTAAGAAAGGAACTAAAACTATTTATGTAATATTACACACAAAAGATATGTTATATGAAGTGCAAATTAAGTTGCCAGTTTTCAATTTTATATGAAAATAATTAAAAACTCCTCTAATTTTAAGCCAAATAAATTAATGATCTTAGATTAATGTATTTTAATACAACCACCAAAAAAGGTTGTTACACACCCCCTCCTAAAATTTGGACTCGGAGATCACCAAAGCGGAGATTCCAAACACTAAGCTAATAAATCAAATTATTAAAATTTTAAAAAATAACAAGAAAATGTACGAAGAAGTACGGAAAATGTGGTGACGTCGGTCAGGAAAGACTCCTCGCAACACCAAAAAAGCTAATGACGCGCTACCACCCGCACACGCCACTAGTCGAGAATCAAGGACCCGAAACCTTAAATAAAGTCAAAAAACTTTAACTGGTGGGGTTAGTGAAGCAAACCACCATCAGGAGAGCAAAATGAGTATCCGGTAAAAAAATTTGAATCTAAGGAAAAACGAACGGAAACCGTAACCTACCATGACCTGAAGGGACAGTGGGCAGAGAACCGGAAACGGTCATCGTGCAACTTCATAAAAATCAAGGCTAAACGCCACTCTACTCGAGAGTATAAGTATTAAAAAAAATCCTTTCGGACTAACAATAAATAATCGCGAGATTTGAGGTCGAGAGAGAGCGGTTCAATTACCCTACCCCGGTGGTCTCAAACCAAGCCTCCTAAGTACATAACACAACTACCACAGTCACGTTCGATAAGTGAGTCAAAATCGGTATATCCAAGATACGATTATTTTCATGCAAATTAGCTCAGGATGCTTCGTCGTGGAGAACAAGAGAGGCCACTCTACCCTTCACGAGATTCAGGTTTCATGTTGTTCCACAGTCATCGTCCAAGACTCAACATACCCTAACTAACACGCACGTTTTATAAATAAATCGAAATCTAGGTGAGATAGCAAAGAGAAAGATGATGCACTCTTACGAACACAACAACCCCCTCCTAAAACTACCAAAACGTCATAATCAGGAAGTGAACTAATCGAGGTTGACACGAGGCGAACCGAAGTCCTCAAGCACCGTCCAAGAATAGTAACACTAAACAAATCAGGAAAAACAAAATAATTAAATTAATCAAAAAATAAAAATGTATAGAAGCATTACTAGTTTTCTTATCAATGGTTATGAGTTTTACACGTCAAATTAACGATCAGAGGTAAACTCAAAATAGTTATCTTCAATTTTACTATTGTAACAATAGCAAATGGAAAATCCAATAAAGAAAAATAATCTGCCTGAGAACTAATGTCCCACAAAGTCGGCAAAATAAACGCACGATGTGATCTAAATATCAAACATCATGCTAAAAAATCAATCGCACAATGGGATCTAAATATCAACCATCGTGTTAAACAAATGTAGCAAAAATCATGCTAACAAATGTAAAAAAAATAATTAAGTGGTTTGCAAAGCCACAACAATATAAAATAAAATAATGTGCGAAATAAGCACAAAATAAAATTATTTTGAAAAATTATCAAAATAATTAAAAATATAAATAAGAAAACCAGAATGTAAAAATACTAAAATCGAAAAATAATTAAAAAGAATACTAAAAAATAATAACTAATGAGGTTTTAAATCCTTAACATGAAAAACACCTAAGGGTTTATTATCAATAGGGGTGGCCAATCGGTACGTAGTTGGACCTACCACTTCAATAACTTTTGCTTCAATAAATTTTGGAGCTAACTTTTGACTATAATTTTAGTCGCATCAGATAAAGTAAAATTCTTTTCCAAACCAAATCGCCAACGTTTAATTTCAACGGACGACGTCGCAAATTGTAAGATTTTGAATTTCTTTCGTAAGCTGCATGTAAATTTTGTTTAACATGTTTAAAAATGGGTGAAAGTTCATTTAAATCTTGAACTAATTGTTCACGGTTAGTAATAAATAAATCATCCTCTTTGAAATCCTTTAGTCGACCATAAAATCTCCAGAAATCGGAACTGTCCGACCAAACGCCAAAAAGGAAGGTGAAAATTTCGTAGACTCATGAACAGCGTTACGAATAGCATGCGCAATTTTGTGAATTTCAACATCCCATTCCTGTGATCATCTTGAATATAAGATCTAATCGCATTACCTACTACTTTATTAACTCTCTCAACAAAATTTACTTGAGGGTGATAACTTGCATTAAACCAAACGGATTGAACTTTGTAAGAACTCATTAAATTTTTAAATTGTGAACTTTTAAATTGAGGACCATTGTCCACCATACAAATTTGAGGAACACCGTAAACTAGAAATACATAATTCTCAATATATTGACAAATTCTTTTAGCAGTAGCACTGCGCATAGGGTGAATCAAAGTAAATTTAGTAAACCAATCACAAATAACTAATAAAACTGTGTTTCCACTCTTCGATCTAGGAAAAGGACCCACTAAATCAATAGAAATACATTGAAAAGGATAAGAAACATTTTTCTCTTTACCCATAAAACCATAATGATTAAATTGTGAAGACTTGCTTCGGTTACAAACATTGCAATTCCTAATATATTTGGAAATATCTGACTTCATTTTTGGCCAGTAATAAAATTCTTTAACTTTTGAAAAAGTTTTAAAAACACCAAAATGTGATGATATAGGTTCATCATGAAATTTTCGTAAAATATCTTTCCTTAAAGATTTCGGAACAACTAATTTCCATTCCACTAAATTCGATTCGATGTTTAAATTATTAGAAATAAATTTGTAGAGTTTATTATCTTCAACTCTCCAAGCAGGAAATAATTCAGGATTTTTAGAAACGTTGGCTAACATTTTCTTATACCAATCGTCTAAATCGACAACAGAAAATTCTAAAGAACTAACTTCCAAAGGTGCTCTAGAAAGTGCATCAGGAACTACATTTAATTTACCCTTACGATGAATAACTTCAAAATCAAATTGTTGAAGTTTAACACTCCATCTGGCTAATCTACCAGAAGGATCTTTTAAATTATTGAGCCAAATCAATGAATGATGATCTGTAATAACTTTAAAATGGGTACCTTCAATATAAGGTCTAAACTTTTGAATACCAAAAATAACTGCAAGTAACTCACGTTCTGTAATTGAATAATTTTGCTCGGCTTTATTTAAAGTACGAGAACCATAGGCAATAACAACTTCCTCCTCTCCTACTCCTTGTGTTAACACACATCCAACTCCACAATTAGATGCATCACATTGTAAATAAAATGTTTTAGAAAAATCAGGGCTCGCTAAAATAGGAGCATTAACTAATAAAGATTTAATTTTCAAAATGAATCATTCGCTTCGTCATTCCATAAAACTTTCTGAGATTTCTTCTTACCTTTCAATAAATTATTAATCGGAGATAAAATAGTGGAAAAATCATGAATGAAACGTCGATACCAAGAACACATTCCAATAAAACTTTTAACTTCTGTAAAAGTATGTGGTTGAGGAAATTCAGTAATAGCTTCCACCTTTGAAGGATCGGTGTGAAGACCATTCTTATCAATAACAAAACCTAAATATGATAATCGAGGTTTACAAAATTCACATTTATCTAAATTAATATTCAATTGGGCATCCTTAAGCCTTTTAAAACTTCTCTTAAAATCGCAACATGTTCCTTGAATGTACTGAAAAATAATAATATCGTCTAAGTAAACAAAAACTGATTGAGATAAATCATGTCCTAAAATGGAATCCATAAAACGTTGTAATGTACTGGGTGCATTGGTAAGTCCCATGGGCATAACAGTATACTCAAATAATCCTCTACGTGGAACAGTAAAAGCAGTTTTTTCACAACTCTCAGCGTCTAAAGGAATTTGCCAAAAAGCTTTCTTTAAATCAATTGAAGTTAAATAACGAGCATCTCTTAATTTATCCAAAATATCGTTTAAAAATGGTAAAGGGTAAGCATCTTTTTTTGTAACTGAATTTAATTTCTTAGCATCAAAACAAACTCTAAAATCACCTGACTTCTTTTTAACTAAAACCATTGGAGAATTCCAAGGGGAAGAACTGGGTTTAATAATTCCTTGCTCTAACATATCATCAATTTCTCTGTTCGCATGCTCCAACATAGCAGGAGATAATGGAAAATAACGTTGTTTAATTGGTACTGCATCACCAGTATTAATTGAATGAAAAACTTTATTTGTCTTACCTAACTTTGAAGTTGATAAGGTTTTAAAAAGGTCAATAACTTGATTTAATTCAAAAACTTGATTATTATTAAGATCATCAATACTCTTAATCATAGAAAAAGTTGTCTCTGCAGAGTTTGCAACAAAAGAATTTTCACCAAAATCAGCTTTAATTTCAAATAAACGACAAAAATCTACCCCCAAAGTAATTGCAGTAGTAATAAATTCAGAAACAATAACAGAAATAGTTTTAGTAATACCATTAATAGTCAAAGATAAATCAACACTCCCCAAAATGGATTGTGAAGAACCATCAGCAATAACCAATGATGAAAAAGGCGAATTTCTATTTAATTTTAAATCATATTTATCAATCAAATACAAAGCAGGCTTACCTAAAATTGTCACGGTAGCTCCACTATCTAATAAAGCAATAAAATTCTCATTAAAAATCCTTACATTAATAAAAGGTCTAACATCATCATTCTTCTCTACAAATTTAGAACAATTTTTCAAAGTTCCAAAAAATTCCTTAACAGTAATCAACCATTCGTTAAAAACATGCTTGTCAGCCTCAGAAAAATCATAAGAAATGTGTCGACTAACGGAACACTTTCCATTTACAAGTTTTTGAAAATTTACACCTCGGACAATTAGAAAAGTAACATTGGAATAACCACATCTAAAACAAAAGATTCTATCATCACCCTTATCACAGGTGTGAAAGGTATGACCCAACTGTCTACATTTAAAGCATGTTGTTGAAGACTTAGCTGTATTAATTTTTGGAGTTGTAAAAGTAGAATTCATATTTTTGGTTTAATACCTGAAAAATGGACTTTAGGTTTAATATTTTGTTTCACCGCCGAAGAAGGCTTATAATCAGATTGTCTTTGTGAATCTGAACAAGAATTAAATTTGAATTTAGAATTCTGAGCTTTCACTTGTTGTAATTTTTACACAATCTACTAAATGAAAAATATCATTAACACTAACAAGGGCTAATTGAGTAGCAAACCAAGGTTGTAAATTTTCATTATAATCTTAATTGTTCACCTTCCGAAGGAGGAATCTCTAATTGAGAAAATAAATTAACCATTTCAGAAATAAAAAGGGTTGGAATTTCATCAAAAGCCTGTTTACGATTTTAATATCATCTAACAAAACTTCGTCATGTCCTTCCGGTAAAAAGTCGCTTTTTAATTTAGTAATAAGATCGTCCCAAGTATGCAAAAACGGTTTAACCGCCCTATACCAAACCAAACCTTTCCCCGCAAATAAATCAACACCTGATAAAAGCATTTCCTTCCTAGAAATATTTCGAGCAATCATTAGCTCCTCACATCTTTGAATAAAAGTAAAAACTTCTTTCTCACTACCATTAAACTTTAAATTTAATTTATATACAGGAACAGAACCTTTTGAAATTTGCAAGTTATCTATTAATTTGGAAAAATCTTCTGTTGGAATATTAACTGAAGTATTAACAGGATCATTTTGTGACAACGAAATATTAGAAGTATCTAAATTTGAAACATCATTATTTAATTCAATATTTTCATTTATAGATTCAATTAATTCTAACGATTCATTACATAAAGTCAACAATTGGTCATGTAAATATAAAATTCATCATCAAAAGTTATGTAATTCAAGCGTTTCAAAATATGTAATAATCGTGTGTGTAGTCTAAGATATTCTGATTTCGAGGGCTTATGTTTAAAAGTTTAATTGAAGACTGAATATGATTTAACTTTTCCTTCAATAATTCCAATTCTACTGTTTGATTATATCGCACTTCGGGTATGAATCAAATAAATTTGGATTGATTTTTCTGCATTTAAAGACGTCTTAAAGTTTACGCTTCTCTTCCACAATTAACCGTTCTGCTCCACTTACATTGCGAAATTGTAGTTCAATTAATAATTCATCACTATAAGAACATCAACTAAATAATTTACAGTTGACATCGTAAACACACTCAATAAAGTTCCTTATATAAACACATAAAATAGTAACCTAAATCGTAACACTCCTTAAAATTCTGTAAACACTAAATAATCAAATCAAAAAATATAAACAATCACAAGTGGAATAATTAACATTGAAACAACAGCAAGTCCCTTTTTCTGGCCCCACAGAAAATATAACACAAATCTAAATAAAATATCAAATAAGTAATAAATTTCAAGTAATAAATTTCAATGTCCCTGCTCGCCCGCGCCAAAGTATACCAATAATTAGCTTCAAAGGAAAGATTAAAATTATAACAAAAATACTAATGTTGTATAATAATGTGCCTCTGACTCAGTGGTAGATTGAGATAGGGAGAGTTCTAATAAATAATTAAATTAACCTACCTGAGATGCTAGTTGCCTCTTTATGCTTGATTGTTCCCACTTAATGGCATAAAAAGTTATTAAAATTATGAATAAAATAATAAATTCTCGAGCGCCATGTTATCTTTAAATCAGGAAAATAACAAAACCCTAAATAATGAATACTAAAACATTTAACAGAAATGAAAATAAAATAACAAATTACATAAGTTTATTTTAATAAATGGTTGAAAATGTGAAAAAATATTCAGGAGACTTAAACTAAAGTATAAAAAACTTTACCTTTTAAATTTTCTGTTTATAAACTGATACAGGTACTATGAAGCAGAAGGGTTTCTGTGGTGAAGTCAATGTCTTGCTTTATGGAATTTCCTTGTAGTTTAATTCGCCAAATTTATTGGTAACAGAATGCAGAACTGGCGTTGTTCGGGTAACTTATGTAAACTTGCCATTTAGATAATATATTTTAAAATATATACGTGTCAGTAAAGATTAGTAATATTAAGTACTTAAAAAATGCATACTTTAAAAATGAGTATTGAAAAGTGCAAATTAACGTTCAAATTAATGTGCCTAACGTGCCACCTAACGTGCCTAAAAACAAACAAATGCTTAGTTTTAAATACAATGAGAAAAAAACTTACCATCAAAATTTTCTTGATGGCACATTTAAAAATTAAATAAAATCATACTTATTGCTGTTAACAGTCAGCATCAACTAAACTAAGAAAAGCTTTTCAATAACTCAAGCGTAAAGTTTTCTTGCGTTGCGCTGTTACATAATATAAATCAATTTTTTAAGAAAGGAACTAAAACTATTTATGTAATATTACACAAAAGATATGTTATATGAATGCAAATTAAGTTGCCAGTTTTCAATTTTATATGAAAATAATTAAAAACTCCTCTAATTTTAAGCCAAATAAATTAATGATCTTAGATTAATGTATTTATTAATACAACCACCAAAAAGGTTGTTACAACCAATTTTACTTTAATACTTCACCACGTATACAAATTTATTACTGAGAACGTTCTTTTTTACAAATAACTAATTAAGCATTATATTTACAGCGAGTCCTTTCATTTGTGCAGGCGATTGCTGTGTACGCACGAACATTATCGATACGTGCACCTTTTTACTAATACTCCGCAAACAAAATGCAATAAAAAATCCAAAAGAATTAAAGATCGGCACTGTTTTCAATACCTAATCGAGCTTCTATGGGCGAGATAGTCACCACGGACACGTTAAACGATATATGTACCGGGATGCGTGAAACCTTAAAATACTCCGAATTCACGTAAGAGTTCCGGAAACCTCTTTCCTACGGTGGTTCTATCATTCCCAGTAACGCGTAAAAATGTTCAACCTCCACCAGCATATCGAGCACACACGGCAGTGCCGCACAAACCCACCTTACTCCAACTACATCTTAACCAGAACTAACTACAGAAACACATATCTCCCCTTACCTCTTACATCATCTTCCCGAGCGTCACCGCGGTTATCCAAACTAAAAAAGGAAAGCTATACGTTTCACCCGACGGAAACATGCTACTTCCAATAACTGGTAAGCCCACGACTTAATTAAAACGGAACATAGTGGAGCAACCAAATTTAATCTCCTAACGGCAATATTAAATGAAACGATTCGGTACACTTTAAAAAGAATTGCGCAAAATTTAACTCAACGCGTCTCAAGCTTATCAAAAAAAAAAAAAATTTATACCCACATCTTATATTTCTCAAATTACGTTCAGTGCCATGAATTTACTCTTTAAAATTACGATAACAGATTGAAAAAAGAAGTGAAGTCACTAACGGTTTCTGATATACGTTTGATTTTAATTCAACAAGCTATATTTAATAATAACTGGGAACACAATTAAAAAAAACTTCAATTTATTAAGGCAATGAAATCCAAAGGAAAATACCAATCTGACCTTCTCATAATTAGAATGCTAAATGTGTTAATTTGTAATAAAAATCCAGCTATCCTTAAATACGTAAAATAAGTGACTAAACGAAATCTTCCAGAATTTATTCTCTTTTAA